>JASSUY010034922.1:26884-39272 GCA_032466535.1 Forpus xanthops | reverse complement strand
AATCCACTCCAAGATTTTGCCAGGCACAGAGGTGAGGCTGACTGGTCTGTAGTTCCCTGGCTCATCCATTTTCCCTTCTTGAAAATGGGGGTTATATTTCCCTTTTTCCAGTCATGGGGAACTTCACCTGACTGTCATGATTTTTCAAATATGATGGAAAGTGGTTTATTAGCTTCATTTGCCAGCTCCTTCAGGTCCCGCAGATGGATTTCATCAGGTTCCATGGACTTGTGCATGTTCAGGTTCCTAAGATGGTCTCGAACCAGATCCTCCTCTACAGCGGACCCAAGGTCTTCATTCTCATTGTCCCTGCATCTGCTTTCCAAGACGTGGGTGGTGTGGTCAGAACATTTACCAGTGAAGACTGAGGCGAAGAAGGCATTAAGAACCTCAGCCTTCTCCAAATCCAGGGTAGCCAGTTCTCCTGATAGGATCCGGAGGGGACCTATGTTGTCCCTAGTCTGTCTTTTGTTTGCAGTGTACCTATAGAATCCTTTCCTGTTTTCCTTAACATATTCATTAACACCTAATGTAAAACCACCGCAAATTTCTGTAATTTTGATCTTGTTCGTGCTTTTTTTAGCACTTGAGCAGTCATTTAACAACTCCTGAAGTGGCAGACAAATGCTGTGGAGGCTCAGAAAATTCACAGCAGCAGCAACTGTAATTTCCTAATGCAAGAGAACTGAAAACAGTTTTGACCATACTTATCAGATGTAAATACAGAGCTGAAGACAAACCCACTTTGTTGTGGTGGTACTTGAGGATGGTGTAGACTATGAATTCCAGGCCAAGTAACCTGAGGGGACATCTCCAGACATGGTAAAGCCACATTTTTAAAGTAGTAGTATTGTACTGTGTTTCTGCTAATATTTACAACCACCTACGCTTTGTTTTCTGTGGCTCAGACTTGCAGTAGCATTAAAAGTAATTCCTATAGATTTTTTTTTTCTTTGAGAAAAAAGAGAGAATGTAATTTCGTGGGTTTTTTTTTTGTTTGTGCTTTCAAATTTAGACTGTTACATGACTTGATATTTTTTATTCCTTTTCCATAATAGCAACTATTGTAGTATAAAAAGATTTGTTGAAACTGAGTTTTCCTAAGAAAAAGAGGAAGGTGAGGAGGAAGGAATTTCTAGCTACCTAATTGTGAGGATAATTAGGAAGACAAAGACATTCCGGGGATATTTGTGCTGTCTCATTTGAAAACTTCAAATGAGGTATTTTATGTTGGTGCTTCAGAGGGCTTCCCGATCTGCCTTCCATCCAGGGAGGAAAGGCACACAATGACAGTGTTTATCTGTCTGCAGTTAGATGAATAAATATCTTCCTAAGATTCAACAAACAAATATCTTCTTATATTAACAAATAAATTTCTCACATTTCTCACCAAACCCCACTCCAAAATGCTATGGTTAGTAAAAGTTTGTGGATGGAGGAGAAAACATCTGAATTATGATCACAAAAATCTTGCAGTAATTTGATTCCGATTCCTTAGATTGTTTCTTCTGAGTTTATTTTGGCAACACTGAAAATTTAGCTCTGACTTTTCTACCTTGTTTCTTTTTGAGTCTTTTTGTTATCTGAAGTAGTTCTCACCAAGATTTCACCAAGTGAGATCTCCAGGGCTATAAAAGAGGTATTCCTGAATTCATTATCTACAGTAAATTTTGTTAGGCACTGCCTCTTCTCTGATCTTCCTGAGCAGTATTGTCATGGAGAAGATTAGGCATTTATTCACCTTCCAGATCCCTGAATGTGGAGCTCCAGAACAGAACAGCAGACACTTTGATATTGCTTTACAGGTATAAGATAATCAATCAAGAATGGATTGATGTTGTTTTCTGGAATTCATTCTACTCAAGGACATTGACTTGTGAAACAGCCATTAAAAGTACCTCTGCTCTACACAGTATTTCTGTATCACAGTATTTTCTTACTGGCCTGGTGTAACCTGATACCCATAGCAGAGTGAACCACAGGTGTAATGGAGAAAGTGTTTATTCTGGCCTATTTCTATATGGGATGAAAAATGTTCCATTTTGAAGAATACAGATTTCTGTGATGAACTTACATTCATTAGATAATACATAAAAGCTCCTGAATTCTGAAACTTCCATTATTTGTCTGAGTTTTTTTTTTTAATTTATTATTTTGGTGTGCTGAGCTAGAAGGTGAAACTTAGAACCAATAAATACTGAATGACACTAAGAACAATGTTAACTAACAATACCTGTATTATCTTAACAGAATCTGGTTCTGCAATTACTGCTTCCTGTATTGGTTTAGGGAACTCTACAACACCTCCACCCGGACAGGCAGGAAAACCAGTCCCAGGATATAATGGTAAGACTGTGCTAGTAGAAAAGGATATTACTTATATTCCTAAGTACATTTTCTTTAATTTTCATACCTTGTAAAGAAAGCAAATTAGTCTTATTAACACATTTTCCTCCTCCCTGTAACAAGAAGCTCTGCTTTTTTTGTGTGTTTTGGAATGTGATTGTGAAAAAGAAACTCAGTTATGTTCAAGAAAATTAATTAACTACTCCTACCTTTAATATATATTAAATATCCTTCTATGCTGGATATAACAAAGATATGAAAGAAATTCTGTGCTTCAATGCTTTATTTACAGTTGCACTGTTTTAAATGAGAGCCACAGTAAAAATATTATTGGCAAAAAAGGAAGAAATCACTAATGACTATCAGCGAAAGAGGAAACGATAATTAGACAAATAATTGCTATAACTTGAACTTTGAGTGTTCTGTTATACCTTTATTTTCAATTTTTACAGCCTACATAGTTTTGCTGTGGGAGATACAAATCAAATAGTTATGTCTCAGAGACACATTGATTAGATTGATTAGATTTTAATCAATTACATTAATTAGATTTTTAATTTTTTACTGTTGAGGGTAGAGAGGCATTTGAACAGGTTGTCCAAGAAGGTTGTGAATGCTTCATCCCTGGCAGTGTTCAAGATCAGGTTGGACAGGGCTTAGAGCAACCTGGTCTAGCAGGAGGTGTCATCATGGCAGGGGGTTGGAACTAGATCATCTTCCTTCTCAACCTGAACCATTCTACGGTTCTATGATTTTCTTTGGCTGTACAACTTTGCATGAGAATTATTTTGAAAAGCGTAAAGAAAACTCTTACTGAGGTCTGTCTCGTCCACAAACAAATCATAGTAAGCTAGTAAGCAGCTTGGCAAGGTTATAAATCTTCTATTTGAACTCATACTTTTTCAAGAAAATCAAACTCAGTTTTCTGCCTTTTTTGTGCAGGTACATATAATACAGAGCTCATATTTTAGAGAGTTTTAAGTACATTATTTTTCAGTACTTGTAGAGCATCTTTATTTCCAGGTGGAAGATATGGTAGGCTATGGAGAAATGTTAAAAGGGTGACCTCTCATTGTCTGGAAGGTATTTGAGTTCAGAGGGCCCAGCTACAGGATTAAGAATTGAAAGATATTTTCATACCTGGGAACTCTGTTTTTAACACAGTTTTCAATCATTATTTGGTGTCCAAAAAATAATTGCATTAGAAATCAAACCATCTTCAGGAAAAGTCCTCACATCATTGGGCAGAAAGAACTACACTGTTTTGGTTTTTTTTTTTTTAATGTATGCAAGTGAAGGTGAACACTAAAGAAAATACCAATTTTCAGCAGCTCTGGGTTTTGACATTTACACTTATGGTACGAAGACAAGCAATAGCTTAAAAACAACATTAAAAAACCCACAGCCGTCAAGTTTGTCTACGGTTGTAACAAATAGGGAAGAGTGGAAGAATGTAATTGCACTGCATGTGCTATCAGATGATAGGCCTAGAAAAATGTAGGAGTAGCAAAAATATAAGCATTTCCTACAAATTCTTTTGAACGCTGGGCCTAGTGTAAGTGAAGAATTTCTTTAAATAGAATGAAGGAAATGACTTTAGCAAGCCCTAAAAGTGAATCATGAAAACAGCACTAAAATTCACTAAAGCTTTATGAAAAATTTTACTACTTTCAGGCCAATTATGTCCTGTAATGAAGCCATTTATATAGCAGTGGATTGGTATTGGCAGCTTTCACCCACTTCTGTTTTGATGTTGTTTTGCTGCTGTTGCTATGTTAATTATTAGAGATCCTTGCACCCTTTAGAAACTGGATTGTGTATTTTTAGATTGTACATACAACTGTTAATGGTTTTGGACATCACTAAATTATGTTGTATTTATATTGCAATATAAATAGGAAGTTACAGAATCCTTTTTTTTTTTTTTATTAAATCACAGCCAATTTCTGTCCTGCTAAAGTATTGCTAAAATAAACTGATTTCCTTGCTAAGTTTTTAGAATATGAATAATAAAAGTAGTATTTAGCTACGATACCAAAGTGCAGTGGCAGAAATTCCATTTAAAAGTGAATCAAGGTACCATACTGATTTCTAACTCTATTGTCTTAAATCAGATATCATATTGTACTTTCTTTTCAATCTACTTGATGTCTTACCAGATAATTTAATTGCATTGTTTTCAAACTGAGGCAACACCACATTTTGAAGAATTAAGTCAGTTCTTCAGTAATTCAGGGGTGAGCAGTAGATCTCCCTTCCCCAAATTTTTGTATATTTAAATGCACTGCTTGCAAGAAGGACAATAAATGTACGATTATTTGTAGTAATTTAGATCCAGCTGAACATTGCTTTTTTTGCTTGGGCAGGATTCAAAAAGCGTGATATTACGTCAATGTCTGTTCAGTCTGTCAAAACCTTCTGTCTGTTTTTCCATGGTTTGGTTATTTCACTTTATTTAATTCCATTTACCAAGTTGCTATCTATTATTCCTTCCTTATACCTGCACCTTCAGATGGAATGGTTGTAGTAGATTTCCCAGATGACTGCAGGGAAGAGGTTGTTTCAGATGGTTTTGCTCAGAAACCTCTGTACCAGGGTATGATGCTTCCACTAAAAGTGATAGGCCATTGTCATCCAGGGAAAGGGCTTCACTGGAAGGTCTGGATTCTTTGTTGTACTCTGGCATTATCCTACTTCACAGCTTTGAGAGGTTCACAAGCTACTTTACCTCTGTGCTAGATTAGAATAAGCCATGTCATCTGGGGAGCATTTTTCTGGGTCTCTAGACATATTACTGCTACTGGTATTTCTCACATTTACTGGCTTAGCCTCCAGTAATCTTAGTTGTTTCCTACTCATGTTACGCTTTTTTTCCTGTATTGTCATATATCTTAATGGTCCTTTGCTGTTTGGAAGTTGAAATTTTCCCCTATGAAGGTGTCTTTTGATTTTCAGTTCTCAGTTTTTCCCTTTTGGGTCTTTGTGCTATTTCTGCTCCCAAAGTACAGTATTATTTGAGACTTTTTGTACTTAAGGTTCAGTGTTAATAAGGCTAAAAGATTATCCAGTTTGGCATTCCCAAGTTACTTAATTCCTTTTGTTGCTTGGTGTATTACCATTCTAAAGTGTGACATAATGAAGAAAGAGACTGTTCTCCACCTAAAAATATGCTAATCAGGAGTTCTTTTTTTATATTTCTTTTTTACAGTGATGATTCTGGATGAAAATAAGGAGCCAGTGAAGGCAAAGACTTTAGGAAATATTGTGGTAAAGTAAGCAAGCTAAGTATTTTATGGTTAAGAGAATCTTCCTACATGGGTTGTCTTTTGACTAAAGTTTTTATGTATAATACAGTGATTGAAGTAATGAGGATTGAAAAGTATGGCTGTCTCTGATATTAATATCAAACTGCTAGAAGCCTTAATGCCCATTCATATTGAAAGATTGAAAATCACAGATGAAATTGTATGAGTGAATGAGTGTCTGTTGCTGGCTTGACTCTTGTTAGACAGCAAAGTTTACATTTTCTTAATTACCACCTTTTGGCATGGGATGAAGTGTCTTTGTTGTGATGCATGATCAAGATACTGAAGCATTCTCTTAACTACTTTATCTTTCAGTTTAATGAAACAGTACAGCGGGTCATATTGATATGCTTTGGTTTAAGGGTGAGATGCTGCCTCCTCTTTCACAATCTTCAAATCCAAATTGATGTACATTCTTAGAGGGAGAATGTATTTGTCTCTGCCTGTGCTTTCCATGAAACACGCAGTGTTCAGTTAGGGTAGTACTTAGACAAAAGACATACAGTATAAGACTCCCGCAAAAAGAAAGAAAGAAAGAAAAAACCTCAGCTTTGCATCACATGGGTGACATTTAGTACCATTGATCAGATTCCTGTAAGATGAGCCCTATAAGCTTTAAAACACCAGAACTGCACACAATACTCCAAGTGAGATCTCACGAGGGCAGAGTAGAGCGTCAGGATCACCTCCTTTGACCTGCTGGTCACGCTCCTTTTGATGCATCCCAGGATGCGGTTGGCTTTTTGGGCTGTGAGCACACACTGCTACCTCATGTTCATTTTCTCATTAACCAACACCCCCAAGTCCTTCTCCTCAGGGCTGCTCTGAATCTCATCTCTGCACAACCTGTAGCTGTGCCTGGGATTGCTCTGACCCAGGTGGAGGACCTTGCACATGTCATGGTTCAACTTCATCAGATTGGCATCAACCCACCTCACAAGCGTGTCAAGGTCCCTGCCGGATTGCATTCCTTCCCTCCAACGTATCAACTGAGGCACACAGCTTGGTGTCATTAGCAAACTTGCTGAGGGCACACTCAGTCCCACTGTCCATGTCACTGACAAAGATATTGAACAAGACCAGTCTCAACACCAATCCTTGAGGGACACCACTTGTTACTGGTCTCCAGCTAGGCATTGAGCCTTTGAGCACTACTCTTTGCATGTGACCTTCCAGCCAGTTCTTTATCCACCGAGTGATCCACCTATCAAATTGATGTCTCTCCAAGGATGTCGTGTGGGACAGTAAATCTGAACTTTTAAGGAGAAGTTCAGGTCTCGTATCAGGAAAAAGTTCTTTATTGTGAGGATGGTGAGGCACTGAAACACGTTGTCCAAGCAGACTGTGAATGGTTCATCCCTGGCAATTCTCAAGGCCAGGCTGGACAGGGCTTAGAACAACCTGATCTAGCAGGAGGTGTCCCTGCCCATGGCTGGGGGTTAGAACTAGATGATCTTAAGATCCTTTCCAGCCCAATTAATTCTATGATTCTATGATTAAGTGCCTGTCAGGAGTAGATATCACTATATTTGATGGTTGTGTTTGCCGTTATTGTCAAACTCTTAAAGCTAGAATTTATCTTCTCTAATGTGGCTCCACATTTAGGCTTTTATCTTAAGTGATTACAAGTGGGCTTATCTATTGATTTTATTGCTGGTTTTGTTTTTTTGGTTTTGATTAACTTGCCCAGCATGACTTTTGCTACAGTCAAATAAACTGTTAGGGGTAAAAGGGAAATAATTTTTTTTTTTTCTTTTTTTCTTTTTTGCATTGGATTATGCAAGAACAAGTAATGGCGCAGGGTCACTATTATTTTTAGTATGTCCATATTTATTGCAATTGGGGGGAGAAAATTGGGGAAAGAAAATTACATTGTAGCATTAGTCAATATGAAACCAATTACAAGGTAACTGTCACACTTCTTTCCCTTCCAGCCTTTTTTCTGACTTAATCTTTTGAGCCAATAGGTTCTCTTAAATTCATTCTCCATCTTAACGTAATACAAACAAAAAAATCCCCAAATCAGAAACCAACAAAGGGGAAAACAAACAAGCAAACAAGCAAGCAAACAAAAAACAGAACGGAAAGAAAACAAAATCTCATGAGGTTGGGCTTGTATGAAGTGTTTCTAAATTTACTTTGTTGCTTTTTTTTTTTTTTTTTGTAGAATAATTTTTGTAAATGAAAGATTATGAAGATTTATTCCAAAACGAAAATTATAGTAGGCATGACTTCCATTTCCTTTAGCAAGACCGGTCTGATTTAGTGACAGTTTTGCTGCATTGTTCTGACCTGCCTGTGATTAATACACACTTGAAAAAGTGTGTGTGTGTATGTAATTGTGATTAGCCATGAGAATTTTCCAAGTTTTCTGTTCTCATAATGAACCTGAACAGAGAGAAATCCCTTTTAAATTCCAGTGCAGTGGGAAGCTCTGTTTTCCCCTTGTACATTTTAAAGATTGCAAACCCGTAATGTTTATTTTATGAAGCAGTTGTCAGAACTTTCTCATTAGCTAGCATTATTCTTTATATTCACCCACAACAGCAAGAAGACTACATTTGCTTTATGCTCATTCTAACCAGAGAGTAATGGCTGCCAGTAAATTTCCAGCTAGACACTAGTTACACTTCATCTGGTATTTGTACAGTTAATTTTGTGCATAATAATGGAGGTTTCCAGGATAAGTATTTATAATTTTTTTTATCCATCTCCACTGAATCACATAAATATTTCTGCTTCATATTCAGAAAGAGATGAGACAATGTAGTATAATAGGCAGCAATTCTGCTGTGTTTTGGTTGTGTTTTTTAAGTTGCATTTAAGAATAGTGACTGTATGCAAGGATCTGCAGACCGTTAATATTGTGGGGTTTTTTTTTCATCATTTTGGGATTAGTGGGGGGAGAGGGAGGAAAATTATAATGTTGAAATGATTCAAATGACAACCCACCCCATTATATAGGGTAAAATAATGCAAAACTTCATGTACAATGTTGTAAGAGGTTTATAAGGAAAGGATCATGGCAAGTTTGCAGGTTTTTATCATTTTAGATTTTAAGTTAACTGAATAGAAATATGACAGGACTTTTTAATCAAACACTGTAAAATTAGCATACTTTAGTGGGAGAGATGTTCAGAAATAAGCAACTCATTCACAGTTTCATGGTTTGTGGTACTCTGCTCAATCTTTTTGTGATATTTAGAGAGCAAATAGATGTTCGACAAAAAGGATTGTCATTTAATATTTCTTATAACATATTTTAGGAAAAAATCAGTATCTGTGTGTAAGTCTGAAGCAATCTGAAGTCAGGAATGTAATCAAGATGCATAACAGAAATGCTGAGCAAGAGAGCTCAAAGTGTAATACCTTGGTATCCCATTGAAGAAAGTAAAGAAAAATCTTGTAAGACTTGGTGGGTCAACATTTGGACATTCTGATTTTGGGATAAGCATATAAGAAAGGTCACAGCTCTCCTTTGTGCTTTTCTTATTCGCAGGAAGAAAAGTGGTTTCAGGTAGTGAAAACAAGGGCAGAGTTCACCCGAAGCCAAGAGCAAGGGGTATATGGCCTTAGCTCAGAAGAAAGACAGATAGAAGCTACCTGAGATGCCAGAATAGCCAGTGAAGATCTAATAATTTTATAGTGTCTCAGTAATTAATTTTGTCATTTTTTCTTTTTTGAAACTGTGACAACCCCAGGAAGGACATGTGGCAGACCATTCTGAGTGACTTGGCCTCAGGGAAGATTGCTAGAGTGAGAAAAATGCTTGCAGAATCATGTGAAGCAAGTGCGTAGTAGTGCGTAGACCACTTGCATTGCATTCCTTTTAGCAAAGGTCATACAGGTAGGGATAGTGAAAATTTGCTAGATTTATAAGATGAAGGGCTGTACCCTAGAAGGCAGTGACTTTCAAAGGAACTTTTTATGTTACAGTGGATAAACCTCTGAACACCTAAGACCTGCAAATGAAAGCTGTTAGTGTAACTAAGCGGGCAGTATGATTCCTTGTTATTCAGTAGAGACAACTGAAAAGGAGCTAGTATTACTGTCTGTGGATACAATGTTAGTAAAATCATTAGTGCCTTATATTCAGTACTTATGTCTGTATTTCAAAACACTATTTAGAAAGTGACTGTTTTTTAGAGAAAATAATGTGACTACAGTTCTGGAAAGCTTGGCTTAAACTTACAGTGTAACTTGTGTTATGTAGCTCATCCAGTATGAGTTAAATAACTTCATCAAGGTCAAGAAATTCACTCTGGAAAAGACATCTCTGAGAGATGGCTGTTTAATCTACCATAAAGAGATTGTAAACTGAAGCTAGATGTATTCTGATGAGAAATAAAACAGTTTTAACAGGGAAAGTATTAAACCATTGGGACAAATTCTTTGGAATGTGGTGGTTTTCTTTGACACCTTTATGTCAAGCCTGGGTTTCTATTTTAACCGAAGGTTATGGGATTGAGGCAGGATTTAGTAGATGGCATCCTTTAGCCTGTGTTATGTGGGAGGTCAAATCAGATGATCATGAAAAATCTGGGCAAAAGATTAATCTCTGTTAGCCTTCCATATGTTTATTTGGCTTTATCTTTTTCCCTTTATAAGCAAAACAGCGAGTAGGGCTTTCAGTGTTAGAGCAATCTGGGCAAAGATGGGTTTTCTTAACAGATCTCTGGCTGAGCATATGTAAGTAGCATTTGAACTTAACTTTTTCCAGTGCTTTCAGTAGATTTTGATGGGTTTCTCTCTTCCCTACTAACTGTATCTTTTTCCTGAAAGTCCACACTGTCTGACTATGTTGTCCCCTTTCAGCTAACTAAAGTTGTATTTCATGCAAACCAATGAGTGTTTGAGATCCTTTCCTCTTACCTCTTCACCCTTTTTCTTGTGCTGTTCTTCCCAGTATCTGAAAAAGCTTCTAAACTCCAGATGGCTTTTGAACTTGCAATCAAAAAAATGTTTTAAGAGTGATGTTTATGCACAGTGCTACATAAATGCTGAGTAATAATTATAGCTGTCAGTCAAGATGATTTAGCTCCATTCACAAGCACAAACTCACTTAACAATGGTTTGTACTTGCCTTGACTGGCTGTAATGAGCAGCTTGTGAGTACCAGTGCCTACCATAAAATAAAAGGATGTCTTTTCTGAAATTCTGACAAAGTAGCACCTCTAATAGGTTTTGACTTTTATTTGTACTTTCAGAAATCTGCTTTTCTGTGTAAATTATCTTTTGAGTGCTGTGTCTATAATTGCCAACCACAAATTGGAATCGGAACAAATTCCAACCACAAGGAATCTTACACCATTTTGATGAGTGGCATCCTGAAGGGATGTGACACACAGAGTTAGATTTTCATGGGCTAAGCTAAAGGTGGGCTGTTCTGTTAAAGGTCAACCACAGTTGTATGAAAAATAAATGAACTGTGAAACACTGCTAAAAACCAGACAATGATTGTAATTTAAAATTGTCTAGCAGAAAACAGCTACTGTGAAAGTACTTTGGAGTGATTTTCTGATGCTGCCAAGCTCACCTAAGCTGTCTTAGTTTCTCCAATTTATAATGAAACTACCTTCTTATCTTTGTAAAATGAAACCAGGGTGGATCTTTGTAAAATGAACCCATATAATTTACATAATGCATTTACATAGTTTACCTAGTTTTCCTGATGTCGTCCTCAACGTATTCAACCTTGAAATGAGAAATGGACCTGGATTTGTATTCCTGTAGATCCACAATGATCATCTTAATTGCACTAGAGTGAATTGGGAATCACATAATTTGTACTGCTTTTCCTGTGCTGGTGAAAAATAGGCATGAGCAAGATCAAAATTCAGATCTATACATCTTATTCTTGAGGTTTGAAATCCAAAGGTCAGATTTTCCCAAGTTCGTGTGTTTTGATTCCCCTCTGAGTAGGTTTCTGGCTTAAACCTCACCTTAGGTTTGAAACTTGCCTATTGTTTGCTTGCTTAATGGTATGAGTTGACTGATTTAAAATTCTCTGTAGCCTGATCCAGAATAGCTGGTAATACATTCATATTTCAGAAAAAGATGGCAAGCTTGTCTTGAATTTGTATTTGTTGAAGCTCATGGCTGTTTTTTACAGAAAGAAAAAAGAATGAGGAGATAGAAGACGCTACTGTAGTTATGACCATATAAATTATTGATATAATGCATATAAAACGCACGAATAGTCTAAGGGAGGGCTTATCTTTGAACTGATAGCAGATGCAGAGGCTCCACATCAGCTGGTTTGTGGCTTGCCATGCAGGATGAGAGAGAGAAGTTAACAGACAGCTAGAGAAATAGAGTTCATGTCGCAAGAGGAAACCAATCAAAGCACCTTCTGTTTGTATCATGGAAATGACAACAAAGGAACCTACCTCCTCCTTGGTCTTCTGTGCTACTGTCACTTGTGAAAGGAAAGCAGCACCATCTCTGGGGCAATCTTGTTTACTTCTGCATACCAGACATTTTTTGGTCAATACAACTCCTTAATAAAAATAGCCCCAAAAGGCTTTGAATATCAACTCAGTGTGGGCCCACTGTAGGAGAGGATCTGATTCGAGACCATCTTAGGAACGTGAACGTGCACAAGTCCATGGAACCTGATGAAGTCCATCTGCGGGACCTGAAGGAGCTGACAAATGAAGCTGCTAAGCCACTGTCCATCATATTTGAAAAATCATGACAGTCAGGTGAAGTTCCTGATGACTGGAAAAAGGGAAATA
>JASSUY010034922.1:0-22944 GCA_032466535.1 Forpus xanthops | reverse complement strand
CTTACAGTAAAGAATTTCTTCCTCATATCCAGTCTAAACTTCCCCTGTTTAAGTTTGAACCTATTACCCCTTGTCCTTTCGCTACAATCCCTCATGAAGAGACCCTCCCCAGCATCTCTATAGGCCCCCTTCAGATATTGGAAGGCTGCTATGAGGTCTTCACTCAGCCTTCTCTTCTCCAGGCTGAACAGCCCCAACTTTCTCATCCCATCTTCATATGGGACGTGTTGCAGCCCCCTGATCATCCTCGTGGCCCTCCTCTGGACTTGTTCCAGCAGTTTCATGTCCTTTTTATGCTGAGGACATCAGAACTGCACACAATACTCCAAGTGACGTCTCACAAGGGCAGAGTAGAGGGTCAGGATCACCTCCTTTGACCTGCTGTTCATGCTTCTTTTGATGCAGCACAAGATGCGGTTGGCTTTCTGGGCTGCGAGTACACACTGAAGCCAGCTCATGTTCATTTTCTCATCGACCAACACCCCCAAGTCCTTTTCCTCAGAGCTGCTCTGAATCTCATCTCTGCCCAACCTGTGTCTGTGCCTAGGATTGCTCCGACCCAGGTGTAGGACCTTGCAGTTGTCATGGTTAAACTTCAGCAGGTTGGCATCAGCCCACCTCACAAGCTTGTCAGGGTCCCTGCCGGATTGCATTCCTTCCCTCCAATGTATCAATTGAGGCACACAGCTTGGTGTCATTAGCAAACTTGCTGAGGGCACACTCAGTCCCACTGTCCATGTCACTGGCAAAGATGTTAAACAAGACCAGTCCCAACAGCGATCCCTGAGGATCATTACTGGTTTCCAGCTGGACATTGAGCCAAAGGGCTTGCTTGCATGATTGTTCTCTCTGTTAGTAGGTTAAGGTTCATAAGACTTGTGTTGATACACCTGAATGTGTACTTCCTAGTTCAGGTAAACCTATATTTAACCCTGTCAGAGCTTTGAAGGAAGAAACAAATGCTGCTTTGTTCGCTGAGACTTCTCTAGCTTCTCCTCTTCTGGCAGATATGTGTGTGAGTGTCCCAGTGTCCCATATGACATTTCAGACACTTAATCCTTAGAAATGTTGAAAGCTGAATGCTGATATCGTAGTATGGTATGTAGGGTTTACTAGACCAAACATTTTTTTTACTGAATGACTGAGATGCTAATATTATGTTAATGTATGGTCTGGATACAGTTCAGAGCTATGTGCGTGTGACTGCAACAGTCATATGGTCTTTATGATCTGTTATCTGCATATTAAGCTGAAATGTTTTCAGGTTGTATAGGAAATGATTATTTATATTAATATTAAGTATGAATGGAGAATACAAGCTGTACTTGGTATATCTGTGTTTCTTACTACTTTGTTCTTTTTGATTTAAGGTTACCTTTGCCTCCTGGAGCATTCTCAGGTCTTTGGGAAAATCAGGAAACATTCCAGAAGTTATATTTCAAAAAATTTCCTGTAAGAATTCTGAAATGAATTGTATAAACCTTTGGTAATCTCGAAGAGCTGAATTACAGTAAATTTAAACCGGATAGCAGTCAAAATTTTTGTATCTTATTTTAATGGGAGATTTTTCTTTATCTTTACTTTAAGCTTTTGGCAACACTGTGGGTGTTTATTTGGTTTTGTTGGTTCTGGTTTTTTTTTCTGTTTTGGCTTGTTTATTTAAGCTCTGAAACAGAATTAGTAAGACTTCTGAATGTAAAAGTTGTTTTATGTCATTTGATTTAATGAAAGATACAAGCCTCTCAAACTTAGACTAGCATAGCTTCAAATATACTGCTGCTGTTGACATGCAGTCCAGAAATATACACTTGCCCGGTGTGCACCTAAATATATGGAAGGCTTCTTACTGCATTAATTATGTTTCCTGGTCAGATTCACTGTACAAGCACTGGCTTCCTCCTTTCCTATGTGAATGTCCAAAATGGAAGGTTTGCTTCAATAAAAGTGAATGAGGGAATTAGCCAATTATTTTTTGTGTACACTTGCATCGTGATAAGGATGTATGTTTGGATTCAGCAAACAAGAGTATCTTTAGGAGCAATTTGACAACTATCATTATATTGTAACAATTCCATCCTGTTTGTGTAGATTTAGGAAACATCCTTCTCCAAGCTGTCAGGGATCTATGTAAGCAAAGTTGGAAAAGATCCATATTTATATAATGTCTTCTGTTCTTTTTATCATAGACTACAAAACCATTCTGGAAGGGAAGGTGCACAGTATACTCTGATGTAAGAATAGTGAAAAATATTATAGAATTAAATCTTTTGGATACCAAACCATATTTAATCTGAAACAATAAGTTTTGTTAGTTGTTTTTATAGGAAATGAATGGTTGCTCCTAGTACTAATTCTGGGTTTATTTTTGGTTGTGTTGTGTCTAGGGATATTATGATACTATGGATGCAGGTTATATGGATGAAGATGGCTATTTGTATGTCCTTTCTCGAGCTGATGATGTGATCAATGTTGCTGGGCACAGGATTTCAGCAGGTGCAATTGAAGAGGTTAGCATTGCCTGACAGTAAAATAGAAGAATGAAAAATAAATAAAGATGAGATTGAAAATCTCACTAAACCCTTTAATTTTCTTTCTCCTTTTTTTGATTGCATTTCTGTTGGTACTTTTAAGCAAACCATTAATTGTTTCAAGTCCTTTCTGTTATGGTGCTTTCCAGAACCATAATAAATTTAGTAAACAGTCAACACTTTGTACCATGGGATTGATAAGATAGGTATGATTTGACATTTGAAGGTAGAGTTAAGGGTCGGTATGTAGCATGGGAAGCATCCCTGAAGTTCTGATGACATATTTATTTAGGAATACATTAAGACAATGTAGGCTCAATGTGCCAAGTGGTTTTACCACCTACTTAGGAGGAGAAACCCTTATTCCTAAAATGCTGGGTTTTTTAATTGTGTTTCTTTAAAGTGCTTGGTGTTGGTTGACTTCACATAAACTCATATTCAGTGTTTTTTCTTGATTTGAAGGGTCTCCTTCACAGTTTCTTGACAGCTTTTTTTTCCTCTTATTGCATGAGCAGTGCTAAATGGTAATGAAGATTTCTGTAAGGAACCCACAGTCCTGCTGTTAAATTGAAACTCATTAAGATAATACACATGCAACTCAAAAAGTTGAAAATAGTGCAGTTCATAATAGTGTCTCAGTTTCATGTCATTGTTCCCTCACCTCTCTGGAACCACTGTGATTGATTGCCAGTTGCAATTTTCCCTGATTACATATCAAATGCTTATTCAGGGAGTATAGGAGAAAGTGTGCTGGGCAGGTACAAGGGAAAAATACCTCTTTAAGAACCCTGAATTTAGCTGTTCATGGAATTGTGTTAGTCATTTTTTTGCTTTATAGTGTCTATTAGTCTAGTGACTGTTTTCTGAAAAAAGCTGGAAAACTTGAAAGAGAATGAAAGAAGTTCTGATTACACAGAAGCGATCAAATTCAGGCAAACACAGGCAATCCTCTGAAGATTGGTCAGCCAGGGAGCTGAACCAGTTGCTGCCCTGACTCAGGTCTGTGGAGACCTAAAGGTGTCTTTCAGGCTGATTAAACCTCTTTCCTTTTGAAGTAATTTTTTTTTGTGTTGCTCTACTAAAGCACAGCAGGGAGTCTCATCTTACTGCTGTTACTGCTCACCTGCTCTACTGCTCAGGGGCTGAGCTAGGCATTGTGTCTTCGCTTCAGGCTGAATGCACAACTAGTATACAAATGATGAATTGAATCACCTCCTCAGCTATATTTCCTTTGTATTCTTCATCCCAGGTTCAGTGTCTCTATTTTCCTCTCTGCTACTTAGGCCTTTCCATAGAAAGAAAATGTGTTTCATCACTATAAAATTCTATATGTTTTTCTATTCACCTGTTGAACAAAGCTGAAAAAGAAGTGTTATTAATGCATGCACAGCAAATTGCTAGTTAAATGGGAGAGCATTAATAAGGCCACAATTTGCCCTTCAGTAAGATCTGTAAATACAGAATTAGAGGTTCATTGAATCACCATCTAATGAAGTGACAGCCACCTTGTTGAACAAGTGTATTATCTGCATTTACATTATAGCTGCATTACAAGCTTAAAAAGTTTTTCTATAGTACTTTGACTAAGAATTTCAGCTTTATTGTGTTCCAAGCAAATAGTTTATTTATCCAAATTATCTATTATTATCATTGGAGCTCCATCATTACTGCAGTACAGTAGATGTTACTGTTGACATGGCTTGTGCACATCCCATTTAGTTCCTGTGAAAAATATGCGGCTTAAAAACTTGTGTGTATATGGTCATGCTTTTGTACTTTGATAGAGCATGCTTCTACTTCTGAGCTAAGGATTTCCCATTTGCTTTTTTGTAGTATGGGACTTTTCTAGGATCATAGTTTTTCAAATAGGTATAGCTTATGTCAAAAAAAGTATGTGAAAAACACTGGGCAGGTTTATTTTGCTAAAAGCTACTTGATGTGTGTGACTGGCACAGGGAGACAGTTTCTCTTGCTTATTTTGACTACAAATCATCTGTTTTGAGGATGGGTTATGGGAAACGCTTTGAATTGTTCCTTCCACCATCAGTTTCACAACCAGGTCACACAAGAGCTTCCCTTTTGTTAATTAGAACAGCGTTGAATCAACTTTCCATTCCTTCAAATTTTTTTCTCCTGCCTCCTGTGTACCTTTCCTGCAGTTTTCCTCATGCTCCTGCCATTGTATGAGTAGCCAATGCAGCACGTAAAAAAAGCCTTTATTATTAAAGCTTCTTTTAGTTCATCTCCCTTTCAGTCATCCCACTGTCTTTGATTTTGACAACATGGTGTGTGAAGAACTGTTTTTAGCAAACATGTCATCTTTGCATGCACTGATAAACTAATATGCACAGTCACATTACGGGGCCTCAGCCTGGCCTTTGTGTAAGGTCACTTCAGGTCATCTTCGTGATTGAGTACAGAGGACATTTTGAAAACACTGTTGACAGCAGTGTACCCCCAGGGACACAGATATTTTCATGAAAAGAGCCAATTTCTTTGGAGGAGGTTTCACAACTGCTGTTACCTTAAGTACAACATTGTCTCAGACTTAGTGACATACATCTCTGTATGTACTGAGACATCTTGGTGACTTTCTCCTAGAAAGTGAGATCCTCAGCTGGCTAATTGGAAAGAAAAGAGAATCTCTAATTTTTTTTCTTAAAAGGTAATTTGAGATACTAGTGCCATTGTCCCTCACTTGTATAAATGTGTCAAAGAAAGGGGGCAACTCTGGATTAATTCCCTTTTTTTTAATCTAAGAAGAAGAAGACCTAATGTTTCCAAGAGAGTGAATGGAATTAGACTGGCTGCAAGCTAAGATTGAGTCTGTATTTGGCTTTGGTTGAAACACTGTGCCTTTGTGCAGCAAAGAATAAACACTATGACTTTATAGCCCTGTAGTTGGAGTGTTTTTATGGTTTTGGTCCTTAGTCCGCTTAACTCCATGTTATTCATAATGTTAGACTACTGTTGCTTGTTCCAGCAAAGATCTCACTAACAAAAACAAAGATGTGATACTCTCCCGAAGCTGTAAGTCACCTTTACATTGTTCTAGGTTTGTATTTTGTACCACCATACTTATTATTTATGTTTGTTTGAAAACAACATGCAAGTGTGTATGAAAGTATACACATGTGCACCTGCAACAATGTGTAATTGCAATCCCGGGATCTACTAAGTACTTTTTGCTGTCAAAATGTAAGAAATAGGTCTAGATTTTGTGTCCATGCCTATGGATTTTTCTCACTGAAATCTTCAGTTATTATTAGTTCAGTTTTGTTCTCTGTCCCTCAGTGTATTCTGTTCCATCGTGCTGTGGCTGACTGTGCTGTTGTGGGCCAGGAGGATCCTTTAAAAGGACATGTTCCTTTTGCATTGTGCGTACTGAGAGAAGGTGAGAGCTCACTGATACTGATGTTATTTAGACTTGCAAAAGTCCCAGAAAAGGTAAAGGACATGAACTTCTTCCCTAGGTATAAAGACAGAAGAGGAAAAGATTTTGGAAGAGATTGTTGAGCGAGTTCGAACTAACATTGGTCCAGTAGCAGCTTTTCAGAAGGGGGTGTTTGTGAAACAGCTGCCAAAAACGCGCTCTGGCAAGATCCCGCGTTCAGCTCTTTCTGCACTTGTCAGTGGAAAACCGTATAAGGTAAGCTGGAAATGTATACTTTAATGAATTAGGCACACATGCACATCCGGAGACACAACTTCATAGTTTCTATATTCTCTAGACTATTCTGCAAGTGGTCCATGATTTCAGGTACCACATTTTTTTATTTTATTTCTACTGTAGCTTCTCAAGAAGGTTTTCGTGTTCCAGAGCTTTCCAGGTACTTTTTTCTTGATTGCTTTTGAGAGCTAGATTTAGGAGATTCTCTGAATTAAATTCTGGTTTACTGTTGAAGGACAGTAATCTACTATCACATGCTTCTGTGTATTCTTTTCAGATAACACCAACCATTGAAGATGCTAGCGTGTTTAAACACATTGAAGAAGCACTAAAGAGAAAGTAAATGGGAGAATTGTTGGTAACAAATGGTCAGTTAATGAAGTATACGAAGAGACTTTCTGTTAGGAACCTCCACATTATAAAAATTCCCAATGGTGTGGACTGATTTTTTATTTTAGAAATATTACTGTGTTCTTTACCATATTGTCACAGCTAATGAAGCAGACTAAAGTCTCTGCGTGTTGTCATTATATGCTGGATATTAAGACTGCTAAAAATTGCAAACATAATTTGTGTATTTCTATAGCATTAACATGTTAGTCTGTTGTTGTATAATGTGACCAGTAACTTGAGTTTGTCTAAAATAACTTACAAAAGGTAAGTCATGAACTGAGGGCAGTAATAAATAGTAATTCCAGTGTGAAATTATTGCAGACATAAATTGTCCTCACTTGTAAATTATGTGCCTTTGTGGGCCTTGGAACTCGGTGATCTTTAAGTTCTGTTCTATGATTCTGTCTTTGAAATTTTTATAAATTTTAAAATGAGTTTTCTTTATTGCATTTGATAATTTTTTCCTAAGTCTTTTTAGATTTCTATGATTTTTTTACTCAATAACTTTCTGAAGTCTTTCTGTAGAATGATAGGCAATTTCTGGCTTTTGAATCTGTGAAAATCTGGGTTTGTCAATAGTAATATTCAGTAAACCCCATGTATTCTAAATAAAGGCAAGCATGTATCCTTTGTATTTTCTGATGATTTTGTTGTTTGTGCCACTTATAAGGATAACCAGAATGTGCTTTTGCTGACATAATTAGATGTTTCGGGCTCACTGAGATATGTATAGCCAAAAAATTTAGCAAATACGGATACTAGGCAGCCCATCCTTGTCTTTATTGGCCATTTCAAAATACAGGGCTCTCAGCAAGCCCAGGGGCTGGAAGATACTCTCTCTGCATGCATTGCTTCTCAAGCTGCAGGTTTTAATTGAACAATAAATGTAAAAATACCTTTAAAAATATGCATTCACAGGAAAGCTTAAAAGCAGCAAAGTTACTCAAACATGGCAATGCTTTCCAGAGGAAAAAACAGTAAGCAATATGGAAATTCAGATGATGGTATAAAAGAGAGGTTCCATACTTAGGCCAAGGTAAGGCAGAAATTAAGTCTAGGCATATTTTGCCATGGCAGTGTCCTCAAAAGAGTACAGAAATAGGTTAATTTCTTTTGGGTAGATGTAAGGATGTTAAGTGATAAAATAAATCAGCAGGCTGAGGTAGGAGCTAAAAGGTGATAGGTGTTAATTAACATGAACCATACCTAATGTTGCCTTATGCCTGTGACCTTTTTGTAGAGTCATTGAGCTCTACCAATTACATAGAAAATTAAAACAATTTCTGGGTGTTTTTTTCACTGAGGACTGCATGCAACTGTGTTGAGCCAGATCATACAGTTGTACAATAAACCAGCCAAATCTGCTGTGCTTGGTTTTTTTTTGCCAGGTTATTGCATAAGGTAGCCATCCTGCTCAACTATCTGATTTAGTTGAATATTTCAGTCTGAACACGGAGTAGAGGCATATAAAGACTAAGTCCTAATGATGCTTCATGGTAGATATGCTAACTATACATATTAGTGATTTATAAGTGGAGTAATTTTGCTTCTCAGAGATGTCCTGATGACTTTCTTGAAATACCGTTTATACAAGTTGCAGTGAGTCGAAGGTAGTATTTTTTTCTGGGTGTGCCAGCGCTTCAGTAGAAGGTCTATGCCAGATAATGGAGTGCCTTGCAAAGACTACTGAGTATTTTTCAGTTTCACAATTCTACAACTTGTCAACATATGCTGAGCTAGGGCAAGAGAGAGATCTTGGGAGTTGTCACTGATAATGGGGTTTGGGGTAGGTTTTTTGTGTGTGTTTTTGTTTTGCTTTTAGAGTGGTGAGAAGCCACAAAAGTCTTGTCAGAGAAAACCGAGGCACATTCACGAGGTATGTGACCATTACTTTTTTTGCTCAATGAAAGTTGAGATGTTAAGTTGTGAATGTTTGCTGTAATTATCCTGGCTGCAGCATCAAGTTATAATTGTACAAGCAGGGAAGCAGAGCTAATTAATGAGAACACAAATCTTGTAGTTAAGAATGTTGCAACAGGATGAAGAAGAGAATTAATTTCTTAGATCACGTATAGTTTTCCCAGTGACATCTCATGTTCCTATACCAGTTTCTCCATTTGTAAGAAAAAGTAAGCTGTTTTCTTTTTTGGGGATCTTTTGTTGAGGAAGAAAGACTTAGTATCAGTTTTGAAACCAAGAGCAAACAAACCACAGCATCAGTAATGGAGATTTAAGCACTTACCTTTCTGGGGCTATTTGCTCATATTAATATTGACAAGAAACAGTTGTCTGTCCTCTGAACTGTTTGTGAAGAGCTTGAATAGTTAGAATTCTTAAAGTGTGTCCATGAGAAAAATAGTTGTAATAACCTGATTTGGTAGCAATCATTTAAGATCAAGACTGGGGCAGATGAGAAGGGCAGAGTGGCCAGGCGCACTTAGTCTGCTACCACCCTGGTAATGGAGAGGATTCCAGAAATGCCAAATGTCTCCTTCATCAACTTTCAGGAAATCAGACAAAGTAAGCCACCTTACTGCAGTAGTACAGTATGGAGAAACAGTTGTTTCGTGGGCATTGCTTTTGTTTTCCAGAGGAGCCTTTTGCTGAGGAACTGTGATTGCAGAAAGAGAATGCTTTGTTTACAGCTTTAGCTTTGTGCCAAGCTGGAGAAAGGGAGCAGAAGTAGTCATTCTTGTGCATGGCTTTGGTGCTGCCCAGCAACTGGTATACCATCGAGGAAGAACAAACCATTCAACAAGTGGTAGGAGAGCACTGATTTTGCTAATTTTGGTTTTAGAGAGAAGCAGTATGTGGGTAGATTTTAGTGGTCAGGGAGTTATTAAAACTTGGCTGTAAGAGGTTGATGTAGTAATTACTCCCAGTGTACTGAAAGCGTTGCAGCCAACTGGACAGCATTTTGCTCATAGCCACAATTTTTAGCTATTGAGTGTACAGCTCCAGCTCATATGGAGGAGACAAGGATGCACTAAAGGAATTTTTATGTTAGCCTGAAATCAAAACTGAAGTCACAAAAATGCTCTTTTAAAAAATATACTTTTAATTTTTCTGGTCTGTTTTTTTTTCCACTGTGAAATAAATATTTTGGGGTATTGTACATCTGATGCAGGATAACTGCAGCTGTGGTTGCATGATCTTGCTCATTGTTATCCCCAACACACCTCATTCCTCTGTGCCCCTTAAATTTGAGTGTGGACTGTATAGATAACATGGGCTGCAAAAGAAATTCTTAAAATGGGAGCTGGTGTTTGCAAGGGGAAGTATGTTCAAATGATAATGCAGCCACTAAAAAATGGTGTTTGAATTGCTTTACTTTGTGGCATTCTGGATTCAAATAATCTAAAAGGAGGCTGAGGGAGGAAAAGAAGGACCATCAGCAGTGATGCTGGTTAAGCCAGAAGAACTGTATATAAAAGAGCCATGTCTTTATATAATTGTGTCCTAAGTCATCATATCTCACCCATCAGCAAGTTCAGTGCTCCCTCTCGTGGCAGATTCTCACCTGTAGGTCCGTCATAACATACCTGTTAGCGGCAAAATGTGCTTATGCTTAGCTATGAGAAGTATCTGGCATCCAAACTATTTTAATGCTACTACGTACCAAGCTTAATAGACTTTAAACACAGATAGCACTGAATTCTTTTTTTATTGACATTGGGGGAGCAAAATCTTTCACCATCTGATTGACTGAAGTTTGCCAAATGAAAATAAACAAAACAAATGTTTATGTACGTGCAAACATTGCAGATCAAACTGCTAAAAGAAATAACTAAAAGACAGGTCTTGAGCTAAGATCAAGCAGCAGAAAAATAGCAAATAGGTAAATGACTATTAAGTAGGTCTTACTTTGAAACTTCCCATTTAAACAAAGGATAAACGACAATAACACCACCAAATAAAGCCACAGCAGGTAATAGTTGCTCTTCTAAACTTTTATACACTATGAATTAATCACTCTGTCTTTCAGTTATTTCCTCTGATAAAACTGACTTCTGTGAAGTCTCAGCAAGGCCATCTTGGCTAAAAGCATAGCATTAGACAGGAGAATGTCTAATGACCTGTTATAATGAAGAAATGGTGGGATTTAGCTTCTCTTTTCTTTCTTTGTTGAATATATCTGGAAGTGAGAATCTGATTCTATGCAAGTATTAAATTTAATTTTCCAATGCTGGCTGGCGTCTGAAGATCCTGGAATAAAAAGGTGGCTCCTGGTAAAGCAAGATTCTTCTTGGTCCGCAGGTAACATAGAAGAAAGGTTTTGATTTTTTTTGTATAAATCATGTTTTATTAAATTGCCTTTTTTGTGTTTGTTTGTTTTGTTTAGTTGTTTTATTTTTTTTTTAAACAGTTCTTCCAGGGTTATTTGTTAGTTTTTAAGATGTGAGCCTCTTAAAATGAATGATTCTTCTCTATAGAGACCTAACATGTCGGTTTTGTTTTTAGAGGTCCATTTTGGCTCCAGTTCCGGTTTACGTTATTCTATTATACATCATCAGAGGCAGGTGTTCAGCTTTAAATATTGACAGATTTTCTCAGTAGGAACATGTTGAAGCTTCTAACTCTGCTAAACATATTCATTTGACTGTTACAATCCAAAAACTGTAAAAATGGTGGAATGGAAAGATACAAACAGTATTATTGACACTGTATTGTCAAGTGTTTGCACTGAGACCCCATGTACCATAGATTTTATTTTTTAAAAATCATATTTATATCCATTTACATAAGACTTACACATTTTAAAAGAAATACATACACAGTAAATACGTAAATGTCTTAGTATTTTACAATAAAACAGATGGAACAATGTAAAAATGAGTGGCTTCATCTGATAAAAGCTTTGGATGTGCACTACTGCCAAACTTCTGATGACAGAGATGCTGAGAGGAAACGGGGAGGTTGTTCTGTTTTTCTTTTATTTTTGTAGTAATTCTTGTTTTAAACTAACCAATAAATGAAAGGAATATCGTATCTTTTGATAAATCTTTTGTGTTCTCTTCCCTATTACCCTGTTCTTGCAGAGAGTTTTAATGCTCTTTTTCCTAAGTAGTGGTAGTGCACTTCAGGTAAAGTAGAAGTAAGAGATGACATCTAAGGGAAGAAAATAAACAAATGTTAATTAGTGAGATTCTTTGATTCCAATTTAGTCTAGGATACATTGATACCAGAAAATATTATAGGACTAAGCTATTGCATGTTTTAGTAAAACATGGATTTTGGGTATCTAAGGGAGACATGCGTTTGTTGTTTAATTTTAGATATGTAGCATAAACCTATTAATTAATGCATTTTAATCTTTTACTAATGTGTACTGATTTTTGACCTAGATCAAACTGATGTCTGCTTTTGTTCATTTTACAGTTGTTTTCTTGTTTTGGTTCAGGAGTGGATCTGGAGACCCTTGCCTGTTTGATCCAAGGTGGAACACACATCTTAAGTGTATAGACTTTGTTGATGTACTCTTATTCTCCTTGTTCACTGCAGCTTGACAGCATTTACCTTTTTCATCCTGACTATTTCTTTGCTATGGACCAGCTGTTTCCTGATTATCATTCACATCTTTTTGGAACTCTCCTCTGTCTTTACAAATCCTCTTTGGAACCCCTCATTGATAAAGTACATTGTTGATTTTGCCAAATCCCCTTTAACATTTCTTTAGAATAAAATTGAAGCTGTGTTCTATTGCCTCAGCCTATGTCAATGAAACTCTTCTGGCTGAGCCTTCTGACTTTGTGGTGACAAGTATTTTGGTAGAAACAAGTATTTTGGTAGAGAAAGTGTTAGGAAAGCTTAGACCATGTGACTGCCAAATCCACTGGTTGTGGAATAGCATTGCAGATGCATATCTTGGTAAAATGCAGCCACCAAGCAGAAAGCTTGACCCATCCAATGTGCTTTATGGTAAACTTCTTTGCAAGATAAAATGGCCAGGCACCAGGAGTGTTAAATTTTGTTAAATATCTGATTTGAGTGTGCACTCAAACTGAGCTGCATGGAATATGTTCATTTGACTGTTCTGAGAATATCAGTGCATAGTTTCTGGCAGCCTTTCATGGTGGTTTCAGCAAATGTTTGCAAAAAATATCTGAAATGCAACTTGAAAGCATATGAACTGAACCCAGCTGCTGTGAAGAAACACCATAAGACACTGTAAGGTTGTACCCAGTTGGTGTTGTCAGCATACACTCTTTTGTAGGAGGCTTTGACGTTATCTGTAGGAAAGGCAAGTAGCAGAATGAAAGGTCTGCAGCCTGCTGTGGTCACAGGCCACTTCATTTGTTCGATGTGCAACCTGTTAGCAGCTCTCTATATTCAGTCAGCTTTTTATACGCATATTCCCCTTTACTATATTAAAAATTGTCTTATATTGTATAGTGTGATAGCTCATCCAGTTATCCATCCCTTCTGCTGCTTAGTTAGAATCAGTTTCTGATTCTGTGCTTGCAGGGAGTTAATTCACCAGAGTGACACAACTATTGCTGTGAGACAAATAGGCAGTGTTAAAAGCCTGGATCCCAGTTTGACCTGGACCTGGAAAACTTCAGGAGGCATGTTGTAATAATCTTTTCTTTTGTCCAAGTATCAATCAGTTCCTTCCATGAAGAAACTGTTAGGAACTGTGATTACAAAATTCAGAAAACTCCACTTGCCTTTCAACCAACTTCACATTCTCCATAGGAGTGATTTTTTGTTTATGCGTTCATACCTGAGATTCAGGTAATTTTTTTAGCTTTTCAAGTTTGATATCTTAATGAAGGAAATCTCTGCATATTTTTAATGTCATTCACTGAAAGCCAAAAATACTTTAACTTGCTCTGGTTTCTAACTTGCCTTGATGTTTTGAAACTGCACTTATGAGCAGTGCATCTCGTTCACACATCAGTCATTCTCATATATTAGGTTTTACATTTAGATGTAAATTTGATACTTACATAGCTCTCAAGCATTTAAGATTAGATTGTAATTAGCAGAATAGTGGACAAGTACTGATGTAAGTATCAGATACTTAAAACATGACTAATATTCCTATAGAAATTGAAGTTAATTTCTGTAACTTTGTATAAGCAGCTTTTTGCTCAAACTACGTAACTCCCACATAGTGCAAGAAAAGTTTGCTAATTTACTTCCGCTTGTGGATTGCTATGTTTTAGACAGTTTTTGAATACAGTGGGAACAAACAGTTCAGATTGTCTTCCACTAATTGTTTTTAACATACCAATTTTAATTTTCTGCCCTTTTGACACTCTTCAAACCTATTGGAAAACATCACCTTATGTGCCTGGCTCATCACTGTTGGCCTGATAGATAGCTTGGTGTTTGAGCTTAATTTCTTGGTCATAAGTTATTACTTTTAACATTGCAATTCTGAATCATATAGGGGAAAAGATGTACATCTCTGCTCTCAGTTTCTACCCCCAGTGAACCCAGTGAGAGTACTGTCATTGACTTTACTGACACCAAGCTCTAATCTATCTATATATATACACATAAAAAGGTTTATATAGTTAATGTGCTTCATCTTTGTACCTATTTTTGGCAAAAGAACAAAAATCTACTGTGCTTGTTTTTCAGTGGTGGCATGAAAAGTTCCCTTTACAAGAGAATAAAATCTTAATCTAGTATAAGCATCCTGAAGAACTATGAAGTAAGGCTTATGGCCTCAGTAGGATCCTGAGCAATCCATGTTTTCCATTGATAACATTTGCACTAAGCACTTTTTGAACTTGTCCAGAATTAGTAAAATCTCAGTGGCCTCAATCTTCTCCCATTCTTGAGAATCTAAAAAAAATTACTCTCTCACAGACCCTGGAATGTCTTGCCTACAATATGTTAACAGCTATTCAAGCATATCCAGTGCATGGTGGAGTTTTGGTGCTATCCAGATATTCTTTCCAGCTCCTCTAGAATCCCCTGAGTAACTAAATGGAACAACAAACTTTTACTGAGAAAATATTAGCATGAAATGGTGCTGCATTGATGAAAGCGCTTGTCATGTTAGGATTTACTGCAAAAATTGTGATGTAGCAGAAAACCGTGTATTTCCACAGAACTCTGGAAGAGTGAATCTGAGAGATATATAGCCATACTGGAAAGAGAAGTGGTGAGAAATGAATTCCAGTACTAAATTTGATTCAAAGTTGCATCCAGCTCAGAATATGCTTTCTTTTTCACTGATGAGTTCTGAATGATTTGAGAAGTGCAAGAATCTCTGTAATAGGTAAGTTCAGAAAATTTTCTATAAAGGAGAAGTTTTGTTCCAGATTTATGCAGGTATCTCATGTTCTAAATTTAGATGTATTTCTCACTGAAAAAGGTAAATCTCTTCTGGTTTACTAGTCCGTGTCGTCCCATCCCCCACCGCTTCCTCCTGGCTCCTGGTATAATGCCATCAAGTACTCATTGAGTAAATTCAGTACCTGTACCTACTGCTATCTCCCCAGTTCTAGCTTTAAGTTTAAAGTGTACAAAAATACAGTAAGTTGGTGAGTTACCAACTGAACAAAGTTTTGTCTTTTTTGCTAAAGTGGTGTCACCAGAAAGAACCTAATGTTTGAGATGGGAAAAAGAGCAGTGTGGTGTCTCCTGGACTGAGCTTGAGGCTGTTGTCATGATCTAGTGACCACTCTAGTGAGCCTGAGTTAGGTCTTCTGCTCCGTGCTGGCTCTTGCTTGAATAATGCCAAGGAATATTTGGTGTAGGGTACACTTATAAAGAGCTTTCATGATGGCCTTTTATGAATACTCACAACAATTCAGTGCTGGCTTCTTTGCTAGGCCTTGTCAGCATGAGTATGTGCGAACTGTTGAGCTGTCTAACCTCTGCAGTCGTGATGAAGCAACTGCAAATTGCAAAACAGAAACAAACCAGAACCTCTTTAGAATCATGAAGAAAATAAACCAGTCTGCTTCCCACTGGAAGAGTGGCTATTAAATTTCTCTGTGGATTTCTGTGACATTATCTGGGCATAGTCTAGTTCAGAACTCAAGTGCTTGTACTCATGTCTGATGTACTGTTGAAGTCTGTCTTAAATGAATACAGTTTAAAACTCAGTTTTGCCCTTTTTTTGTTGAAAGTGCTAATACTGTACCTATTATGCTGTTTAAACATTGTAGTGTTCCTAGAACTGGGAAATAGGAAGCCAAATCCTGGATGAAGGTGTAGGTCTTCAGAGCTACCTATGTTCAAGTCTACTGTCTGGAAGACTTCAAGTAAATCACTAAATCTCCCTTGTGCCTTAATTCTCCATCTATAAAATTAGAATAATGTGTTCTACATCATAGCATGGCTAGAAAATGAAATCCATGAATGTTTGTAAGGTTCTTAGCTCCTACAGTAATGTGGGCCATGGAAATGCCTAGGGAGCTAGTACCTTTATTTATATGTGGAATTTGCCTTGGAATGGATTCTTGTCTTAACAGCTTCATTGTTGCTGAAAAGTGCAGGATTAAAAGCAAAGCGTGCAGATGAGCAGCAGAGCCAATGAAATTCAGTGATGCAATCATTAAATTATTCCATCTGTAAGTTCAACTATAAGGTATTGGTTTTAAAAGTGAGAAACTTTAATGGAATTTAGGTGGTTTTAATGGCATTTAGATGGTAATATTGTCATACCAAGTTCATTCAAGAGTTACAGAATGTAATCACTATAAGCAGGATTTTAAATTACTTTGAGACAAGTCTGCTCCTAGGCTTGATTTCTCTCATGAGGAAATAAGCAGTTTTACTTGGAAGAGGCCAGTCTGTGTATTCATACTTCTCAGAACTTCAAGCAGGTATACATGGCTTTAGCATCCATATACCCAAGGGAATAGCTGCAGTAGGATATGTCCTTTTTCCCTGCCCTCTTGCAATGACTTTTAAGTTTTACTTATTTTTTTAATTATTATTTGTTTGTTACTTTACTACTCACTGTTGAGTTAGTGCCTCTTTTGGAAATTGAAAAGATTTACAGAGAAAATTAACAGTAACTCAATTAGTATGATAAAAAAATATAGATGAAATTCAGTATTTGCTAACTACACTGCCTGTCTGATTGTAAGTAATTGTTAGCAGCTTGAGTTATTTGATGGTCAAGGATGAGCTAGTTAGTGGGAACATAAATTAGGAAAATAAAGGTGATAGCCCTTTCTAAGTTCATTCTCTAAAATACATTCTACCTGCTAGAAAGGCTAATTAGCTGAAAAATTTGCTTAGATGTTATATGCAATCTTAGGTAAAAATTGGTGAATTAATTCCTCTTTTTCTGACTGTTTCCTTTCCACATCTAAGATTGCTAGATGCCAACTCCTTTTTTTTTTTTTTCTCAAATACTGAGAGTCTGAGGCTAACCTGGAAAGGTCAACAGTATGCTAAGTCAGTGCTTTTCCATCCCCTAATTCAGCTCTCCCAGACTATTCATCCTATAGTTACATGAACACAGCCATTCTGGTGTGAGACAGACATGCAATAAAGTCAGTTTAGCATACAGAATAAGTCCCTTGCTTTTCAACAAGTAAGTGTAGGAATGACTGCATACCATCAGTTGTCATCTTCCGTGACTGCCCTGATGTTGTGGTTAATCTGAACCCAGCTGGCAGCGTTTCCGAGGAGCCCGGCATCATGCTGATCCCATGAACCTCACGTGGAGGAAACTGTCGTCGCCAGGAGGGGCCACGTCTAAAGTTCTTGTCATCACTCTGTTAACACAGAGTTGTATTTGGTAAAGCAAAATCATAGAATCATAGAATAGTTAGGGTTGGAAAGGACCTGAAGATCATCCCAACCCCCTGCCATGGGCAGGGACACCTCCCACTAAACTATGTCACCCAAGGCTCTGTCCAACCTGGCCTTGAACACCGCCAGTGATGGAGCATTCACAGCTTCACTGGGCAGCCCCTTCCAGTGCTTCACCACCCTTACAGTAAAGAACTTCTTCTTTATATCTAATCTAAACTTCCCGTTTAAGTTTTAACCCTTTGATTCCTTGTCCTGCTGTACGCTGCCTCTTCCCATTGTCAAATGTATTCCACAACAGCTACCCTGGTCTGTTGCACTGCATTCAGTAACTGCAGTGCATTTGAGACACCCTTGTAAACATACATGCTTTAGACAAGTTAAATGCTAGGGTGGAAAACTCTTTGTAGATCTCTGGCTCAATATTGTAGATGGTTTTTGTATCAGCTAAATTAGAACTTCCTTAAAAATCAGGTATCTGGCAGATACTGTTACAGAAAGTGGATGGGTTTGTCATTGCATTAGGAGGGTTATGTAAAGTGGTAATAAAGAATTAAGCACTCATGTGCATGCACAGAATTCATAGGCATCTTAAGACCTTAAAGTTTTATTCCTTATGTGCAGAAGTCAAAGACTTGATTTTTTTTTCTTTTTTGCACTGGCCTCTTACCTAAAGATGACTATTTTCCATAGGTGGATTTGAGGTTTCCTACCCTAAATAACTGCCCCAAATATCACTCTATTACATATTGATTAACTTTGAAGAACCAAAAAAAAAAAAAAACCACCTCAAAACAAGCCACCAAGCCCTCACTTTTATTCTGTGTTCTTTATTTCTGAAGGAAAAGTGTGTCCTAAAGAACAGATTGCACAGGCACCTTCCTCCCATCACCACTTTCTCTGGCCAGTGAAGCTTCCAGTCCTTTCTGCATGTTTCCCCTATGGAGAATGCTCATTTTAAGGTAAGAGTGCAGTGCCAAATTTAGCATCCAAAGTGATATGAATATGTAGCCATATTGAGGTTCCTTTAGAAACCATGACTGGCATTTCCTGGTTTTCCTTAAAGCTGTAACTGAGTCTTTTTAACAGTGTGCAAAGTAAATGTCTTCATGCATTCAATTTAATTTCTTTTTTATTTTATTGTGATATATCATAAGTACTGAAAATAAAATTAATTACTTCCTCAAGTCGTCTTTCAGTTCCTAGTGCTAAAAGGTTGTTGTATTCTCTCTCAAGGATCTGCCGTGCCTAGAGATACCAAAGTGAAAAATTAAAATGGTTGAATATGAATAAAAGGCAATAATGTGTACAAATTAATCAGAAGTAGCATGAGCAAACTTGCCTGGGTGTTTTGTGTTGGAATCTGTAATAATAATGCTAAACTGCTGTAATCAAAGTTTTCATCCAGTGCTATAAGTGAACCATGTACACCACTTTCTAGAATATTATTTGCATATTCTCGGAGGCCAATAGCTTGGAGCCAGCGTATGACTCGGTCATTGCTCCACACCAGCACATCTGTAAGGACATAACATCAGTTCAGTCTGCTGATATATGATAACTACGTGTTATCATACATGATTACTGCTTCATTTCTTAAATGAGGAATGCCAGCAAACTATTCATATGGAATTATAACACCTATTCAAAACCCTGTGTCATTTTAGCTACCTGCAAGCTAAATGTTCCCAAAGGAGAAAGGTGCCTCCAGAGGGCATTTTCAAAATGCAATTCCTCCTACCTCCTATAGCTAGCCTTGTCAATTCTTAGGTGAGGTTTTACAGTTTAATAGTGAATGGACACAGGAGAAATACCTTTTCTTCAAGGCTTCACTTTAGAGTTTTGTATTAAACACCCTGAGAGTTGGGTGCACACCTGCCATTTTATAGCATGCCATAAAAAAAATGAGTTTACAGTGTTAGAGACTAATACTATTTTTATTTCAGAAAGCTGTTAGAGCTGTCAAGGCCCATGCCAGTTATAAAGATAAGGAAAAACAAATGGGCTAGGAAATAATTTTTGAGTATTTTGCCATTATAAAAGAAGTAGCCTACTCTGCCTGTAAGATTAAAAGCAAGTTAATTATAGTGATCTTTATAATTGTGAGTGGAAAACATAACACTGAGTTTTGTGTTAGTAAATGGTGAGGCTTTTTCCTGAACCCTTGGAAGTCCAGCTAAGGACTGTTCTGTTTGCAGGCATTTGCAATTGCCTGACCAAGAGCATCCCAGGCTGGGGTCAGGATCACCTGAAACACGGTGTGGCAGCCAGGAATCACTGAGACAAAATCCCACTTGGGACTGTGTCAAACTGACGGATGCACACATCCTGATGTGTACATCAGGATGAATGAGGCTATAGGTTACTGCCCATGTCGTAGCAGTGACTGGCATTGAAGACTCACCAGAATTTGAGACTAGTACCCAATTATCCTTCAGTCTCCAGCTGTACCCACTCAGGCTGACTGACAACAGCCTTTGTGTTACTGCCTGCCATCATCTGTCTTAAGCAAATGCATGCTTTCACTGTAGCCATTTCCCCTTCTAATTCCTTTTTTTTTAGCTCTTTAGCTAACTGCTATAGTCACTAGAGTTGGAAATCAAAAAATTCACTTTTGATGATGGAAAAAAATCCAACAACCCTAATTGTTTTTATATATATATTTGTATACGTGTATATATATTTATAACAGGAAATATATGCGCAAAAGAAATATTCTGTGATGCTCTAGAGAGCTTTGCACAGAAAAATAATTTAAAATCAATTAAATTTAGTAACACCAGTTCTATTAGGAATTATTATTATATACCAACTGTCTCAGTGGCCACCCCTCTAAGCAACTTTTTCTATGATGCATATTTTTAAGGAAGAAATCAAAGGCAATGATTTTTGATATCAGGAGGTCCTGAGTGCTCCCATTTCCCCATGGTAACCCCAGCAACCCCCTCTAAGCTTCAGGCTACTTTGCCTTGTGCTTCTGAGACTGGAAGTGTCTAGAATAAGATAAAATCTGTTCAAAAATCCAATTTAGGAAAATGTATGAATCAAAACAGCATTTGTACTATTTGTACTTGCAGCCCCGATTTAGCAAAGTACTTAACTGTACGTAATTTATGGAGATATTGTGTGTTCTAAAGATAGGTGGACTTAGGTTAGTTTTACTTAAAACACATGGTTAAATGCTTTGCTAAAATGGCCTGACAAAGGGTTAATAATGCCAAGCTTCAGAAGAAACATTCCCAGTACTTAGTCCCATGAACTATCACCTTTTATTTCATGCTGACTCATTTCTCTTCGCTTTTCCAGTTCTTTTCTATCATAATTCAACCTCTTTAAACACATGATTCCATATTGCAAGCTTGTTCTGTTATTTAAAGAGAAACATTTACAGAGTTAATAAAGATAATCTTGAAGATGGGAACATATGTAGGATGTATTTCCTGCATTTCACATGAGGTGTTTCATGGTGCCCATGTAGCAAATCTTGCGGACAGAGGGGAGAGCAAAACCATTTAAAAATCTCCACGGACGTCAAAAATATGAAATGAACCAAAATGAATATGTTTGAATAAATGTTCTAATATAAGAAACCCAAAACATTAAAAATGGTATTCAGGAAAGGTCAGCCTTTGTGAGCCACGAAATGTTTTGTCAAATCAGACCTTAAAAAAGCGACAAATCAGACAGTACATTAAAAAAAAATACACTTCTTGTCACATAAACATCATTCTTCCTGAAATCTAAATGCCTTTGTTTTCGTATTTCCAATTTAGTTTCCTGGTTGTATCCCCAGATAACCTGAACAACTGTCAATTTGCCTGTACTCTTAACAGCTTTTATGTGCTACACACAATAGCTTTTCATTATTATGAGATCTTAGGGCTTCAGATCTTAGTGTACCACTTTTTGCTACTTTAAACCACTTAATAAATTATTACTGTTTCTGTATTGTCAAGGCTTTAATAAATAATAGCATTAATAGTTCCCCGCTCATTATGAAATTTATCTGTACCAATATCTGTAGTTCTAAGAGACATAATTTTAATGTGGTTACTGTTACTGAAGGAATTTCTCACAATTCAGATTTCTGACACTCAGCACTTACTTTTCTGTGTGGTTTTCCACAGCAGAAAAACAGAAAATAAGTAAGTAGTTTTATTCTGTGCAGTGCTGAGCACTACATCACCCACATAAACCTCTTTATGGGTGTAATCTTTATTCCAACATACCGATGAAAGCTATCCACCATTTTTAAGTGTACACGCAGATCTTTCTTTGTCAGGTGGTCTAACATCCTTGCATCTACCAGGCATTCCATGAAATAACTTCGGTACTGAGGTAAACCCAGACTGGGGAGCCATTCATTACCTATCCATTCATGGTTCATATCACCATAAGCCAGGGTCTATAGGGGAAAAAGAAAGAACAGGGAAAATATGTTCCTTAGTTTCTTCAAGGTTGCACCACAGACTGGAGATAAAATGTCTGCTATGCTTGTTTCTAGTGAGATATCCTAGCTTAGAAATATGTCTAAAAACCCCCACATTCTGTTTTGACATTGGAGGTCAAAACCACTATGAGATATTTGTCATTGATAGCAGTTTCGCCTATTCTGTCATTTTATATTTGTAGACTTTAAGCAATTTCTTTTTGTAACAGGAAATCATATGTTCAGGTTTGAGTTTTAAATGCAAGCAAAATTACACATTTGAAATGTGTTTCATAATTTTACTTGCTTTCAACTGACCTACTAGAATATTTATGATTGATAAGCAGTTCCTACATTGAACTTGGTAATACAAACATGACCTCAGGGATTCAACTGAAGTTTATGTTACTGTTTAGTAGGGGCTCGGATTTTGTAAACACACTCTAATGATACTTCCTGGCTACATCCCTGTAAATATTTTTGAGACTAAAAGATTATTATGTTTGTCAGACAAGTTTATGCTCACCGTCATTCATCATCCATCACAGTAGGTGACCAAATATATTTTAGTAATGAGGTATTTTCAGCTGTGAACAGCTTAAAACTATCATATCATACGTGGAGCTCAATAAATTAATTCTTAAAGACAAGAACAAACCAGATTCTTCCTAGCATTCAGGCATTAAGCCACTTCATTGTTAAGCTGAATTTTGATGGGTTGAAGAAAAAAAACACACAAGCGATTTTTATATAGGTGGCACAGCTAAGATGCAAAATAGACTTTTCATCTCACTGTTGTCTATTGTATTGTACCACTAAAACTTAGCAGAAATGAACTCAAACTGCAAGATTAACACTTCTTCAGTAAGGCTGTGCTCAGATTTGAGCATCACTTTCAAGCCTAACTATCTTTCTGATTTTGTTTTTAATGTCTCCTGTCATTCTAGACAAAAGGATAACAGAGTGCAAGGTGGATATATAGAACCATATAACCATAGAATAGTTAGGGTTGGAAAGGACCTTAAGATCATCTAGTTACAACCCCTTGCCAGGGGCAGGGACACCTCCCACTAAACCATGTCATCCAAGGCTCTGCCCAACCCGACCTTGAACACCGCCAGCGATGGAGCATTCACAACTTCCCTGGGCAACCCGTTCCAGTGCCTCACCATCCTTACAGTAAAGAATTTCTT
>JASSUY010034921.1:0-12218 GCA_032466535.1 Forpus xanthops | reverse complement strand
CCGATCTGGAGTGAGGAGGTGGCTTCTCCTCCCAAGTAACTTCTCCCAAGTGGCAAATGATAAGACAAGAGGAAATGGCCTCAAGCTGAACCCGGGGAGGTTTAGGCTGGCTATTAGGAAGAATTTCTTCACCAAAACGGTAGTCAGGTACTGGGACAGGCTGCCCAGTGAAGTGGTGAAATCATCATCCCTGGAAGTGCTAAAAAACTATGTATAGTTTTTTTAGGTATATAAAACACATAGAGATGAGGTCCTTAGTGACACAGTTTAGTGGTAGACTGGGGTAAAGATTGGACTTCATGATCAGACTAGTTGATTTTGATTACGATGTATGCCTGAAACTCAAGCATTCCCCAGGCACTTTGCAAGAGCTGCAGAACCAAGTTTAAGAATGTTTTTCATATCAAAACATTCAGAACATCAGAATATTTATTTAAAAGTGGACTTGCTTTCACTCCAAGATTAAATATGCATGACAAAAAAAAAATATAACAAAGTGCCATAAGGACAGTTAGAAAGAACGATACTACCCTTTAAAGCAGTTGGAACACCAGTTGGGTAAAGCTATATTATCTATTTAAAAATTTTGTCACTGACACCTTTTTCATTCCCATTTCTTTTCCCCTGTAGCTGGTTATAGTCACTCACTGTATTTTATCACATTGGAAAGTCTAATTTCTTTAGGGTGAGAAATATATCTGCCCTGAACACAATATAATATGATTCACACAGGAGTCCCTGACACTATTGCATTATTGATATGAAGAAAATGACCATAATGATATCAACTGATAAAAGCCCTCAGTATAATATTATTTAAGCAAGGTCAATTGCCCATGCAGGTTGTTCTTACCAGAGTTCACATTACATCACTGGTCCCATCATCCTGACCTTCCCTGCTGCCATCCCCATCACAGTTCAATTAACAGAGGAGTCCTGCAGTGGCTTGATGAGCATCTGCTGCCTCTACCCGGCAGTAATTCAATAAGGATACACCATAGGAAGGGATAATGAGAAGGCAGCCTGGTTGTTCTGTCTCCCCCCAGGAAAGCAGATGAGTTTGGTTTATGGGAAAGAGCGTGACTTATGAAAATTATCAGTTAATTTTGTATTTCAGAGCTTCAACACACTATTGGTAACTTAAAGTGTTCTCTAGTTTCTCTGATGGTGTAGCCCACAAGGATCCAGAATCTTTTTTCCAGGTGGATTCCTGTTTAACAACCCTTCCCACATTTAAAGGATACATCTTCCTGAAAGCATGTCAAAGACAGTTCTACCAAAGAAACAGTTTCTACTTGTGCATTCAGCACTGGTAGGTCAAATTTAAAAATTAAATATGTGAGCATAGAAGAAGCACCAAAACTATTATCAAAGTAATTCCAGGTACGAAAATTTTCACAAAACTAAAATCTCCTAGGTTCGTCTAAGCTGCATTGATCAGGTTGGGTTTTCTTTCCCTTCCCCAAAGAACAGAGTTACCAAAGCTATTGAAATTACTAATGTAAAGTGAAGTGACCACCTCTTCCTCCTCAGTGGTGTCCAAATTCAGGTTCTCCCTCCATTTCCTCCTACATCTTTCCTGTAGAGTCACTGTTGTGTCCCATCCCCCACCTTAACTCCCACCTATCCTCTCTAACTCTCCTGTTGCTTTAGAAACACCTATTCCATCACTAAAAAAACAGAGCCACCTACAGTCCCTTCATCTCCTACTCTATCACTAGTTGCCACAGTGACTATTTGAGAGATGTGGCTCTGCATTGTCTCTGGTAGAGTGCTCTCTTTCTCTCACTGCTGTGGATCAAAGAGCACTGGAAATGTTGAAATTCTCTGCCTCCGCTCTTGGGAAAGAAGCTGAAATCAGGACATGCTATGTCCCACATTTCTCCTTTTCTGAGTACTTAAGACAACTACATTCTTTTTTCTACACAACTTCCATCTGACCAGCTCCTCCTAAACCCCAAGTTTACTCTCACTGACCACAGATTCTAGAACAGGGTATATTTTGTCTTGCAACTGTAGTGTCCTCATTAGTTTTTGCAGCCTTATTTCAACAATCTTATTCACCAAAACAGGCATTTTCAACTTCATTTCAAAAACAATTTTCTATTTTATGTCTCCTTAATATATTTCCTCCCTAAGCTCTGCCACTGTAATGTGGTCAGTGAACCACAGTGAATTTACATGGCTGCAGTCCCACACCTCCACATTCACAGCTTAGTTTCTGTCAAGATCAGCTTCATTTGAGACAGATCTTTTCTCATCACACAATTATTTGCATTGCACTGAGGACTTCACCAGCTTTGACCACTCTTTTATATGAGTACAGTCATCAGCTCTGCTCATTCCTCATTCATAGGATAACCCAGCTTGGCAGGTGCCTACCTCAGGAGGTCTCCAGTCCAACCTTCTACTCAAAGTAGAATTAGACATCTATAAATCATACAAGATATTTTACACTGCCCCAATTTTTTTTATTTTGCTTTTTCTTCCCACAAGAAAGTTCTGTCTACCAAGTACGCACCAATTGATTAACATCAGGTCTCAAGCAGCGGTTCACCTCTTGTGAATTCTACACCAGGCAGTTTTCCCCCATTTCAATATAATTCTCCTCATTCAGCTCTGCCATCTCTTTCCACTCTTCAGTTTAATCACCTGTGGCATCTACTCCTGGCTACCTTTTCCTTTCCAGCCTCTGCCTCTAATTCTTTCCCATCCTAAACGAATTGATTTCTCCCAAAAGATAACAGGCATCATGTTTATTACATTTCCCACCTTTTCTCAGCTTTGTTTCTTATACCTTTCTTAACCTACAATATTTTGTTCTTTCTCCCAGCTAGCCCTTTGTTCACTTGCATCTCCCCTCTCCTATTTTCTTATTCCCTGGGGTTAATTGTTATGCCTCCAACATTTTCTCCCTTGCTGTTTTCTGCTCACATTCATCTCCCCCCTCTTAAAAAAAAAAAAAAAACTAAAAATAATAAACCTGAGAGAACACACTACAGACAAGCTATATTATATGCAAAATAGGACATTAAAACGGCATTTAAGAAATGCTACAATTAAAGTCCCATTGCAGGAATGTATTAAGATAGTCAGGTTTCATGATTACATCTATTTTTACCATATTACTAAAGTCTATATTAAAAGCCATTTAAATCTATCTTTGACTTCTTTTGCTTTTATCTATTCATCACACTTGCTTTCTACCCTCTTTTGAAGCCTTACTCATATTCCTTTCTGAACCAAGCAGAAAGTACCTGTAAATATCCAACTGCAACTGAAGAAAATGTTATTTGTTAAATGGTTTAATGCTTATGTGTACCAATAAGAATATTTTTATTTAACTGTATTACGTTAAGTAACTTAAAATTTGATAAACAGGCTATGGTCTAGTTTCCATTTGGTTAAAGAAAGAATAGAGTCTATATAACAAATGCTACTAAATCAGTTGATGTCCACTCACTACTGCTTTAAGGCAACATCTCATCACCAACATCAAAGTAAAACATGGAGTTATTCACACTGGGCACAACTATAAGCTGCAACAAAGGAATATAAAACATTGTTTCAGGGGAAGGACCAAGAACAACTTACAGGGTGCCAAGAAGGGGCTAACAGGAAAACATAACAGTCAACAGGAGGCTGCCCAGCTCTCGGGTCCAGTTGCCCATACTGGACTTTCATTTTGTCCACTGGAGTTTGTGACAGTTACAGTATGCGAAAACTATATTTCTTTAAAAAGACATAGAAGAATAGAGTTTTCATACCAGTCAAGGTAAACTCATCAAACTTTTGCAGATTGATATATTTTACTGCCACTTTTTTTTTTTTCCCACATAATTCACTTCACCAAATTAGGTGAATTAATAAATCAACTAATGCATAAAGGCTTTTGTAAAAGCATACACAGGTGGATGTTTATCAAACTTTAGCTTTCATTTTCTATGTGTTTCAGAATTCAAATAAAAATTGAGTCAACCTTCAGGAGAAATCAGTGCTGGCGGAAGTTCCCTTTGTGGGTTTACTCTTAAAGAGATTAACAACTCCTGCAGTGAAACAGCTGTACTGTAAACTAAAAAAAAAAATCTGTTAATAGCTTCCTAAATCTGATACATTCTGCTGAAAGTACTTGGGACTGCTACTATAAACACTTTCAATATTAAAACCTTCAACCATTTCCAGGCTTGTATTCCACATTATTTGAACTATTTTACCCTCCTCTAGCATTTTCTTCCTTCAGAAATATGAGAATCTGAACTAAATACAGGACTTGATAGTAGCAGTAATCCAATATATCTGATTATGTAAACAAATCTAAGGTAAAATTATAATTAAAATGGCAGAAGTTAATATATTACCAGCCTGGGCATTTCTTTAAAAATTGGTCTATCAGACAGTATTTGCCAGAGGCAGCACAAGAACTGGGTTGTAATTTTGTTTTTATTATTTTTTTCCTCCTGTGGTAAAACTAGCAGGGAATTGGGTTACTACTGGAGTTAGAGCTCCATTTACTACACAAGTTTTCTCCAGTACATGAGTCTTTTTTTAAAGGACTGCAATTGCTTTGAGTTACACAAAAAGATTGGTCTGTAGAAGGGAAAATGTCTCCTGTCCTACTTTTGACATTTAGATTTTGTCATGCCAGCAACTGTTACATAGGAACATTCCATCTCTAAGATAAAGGTAAAAAAAACCAGAGAATTTCTGTCCCTGAGGGAAAAATTTCTCCAGACTTACATGAAAATACACATTTGCAAATATAAATACACTTAAAATCATACACTCTACTTTTCCTCTCTTTGTTACTTTTCGTGCTATACAAAATCAGCAGTGATTTAGACACGGTGTTAATGAATGCTGAAAGCAACCTGGCATTCTCATGCCAAGGGCCTCCATAAACTGCAGTTCAGCAAAATAAGACAATCTTCTCATCACGTGTAAGAGCTCAATTAAATCATCATTTAATGTAATCCTATTTAATAGCTCTCATATTTTCTGTTCTGATGCTACTGATATTAAGGTCTTAAAAAACAAGGAAGCAAAAAATACAGAGGTAGAAGGGAAGGAGACAGGAAATTGTTTCACTGAAGAACATTTGATTGGAGGGGGGGCAGATAAAAAAAAAATTAAAAAGAACCCAAAACCCAGAAGCATGGAAACAGCTTAGAGCTGAACATAAAACCCAAAGAGTTTTTCTGGACCTAAATCCAGTCTGACAAACATGCTATGAATTGTGAGAATGATAGCTCTAGCCAAAGACTTCCAAAGACTTCCAAGGAATTTTCAAGAGTTTGCTGGCTTCCAACTGCAATGCTTATTAGGGATAAACACTTTGCTAAAGAAATCAATTACTATGGCACACATACCAAAAAAAAGCATACAAGAGGAATAAGGAGCACCCTTCAAATGCACAGTTCTCCATACATGACCAACTAATCTCTAAGCAAACTTGCTAAGCTTAAAAGTTGCATTTAAAATTATCCTAAATATCCATTACAAAGGAATGTCACCTACCAACTGATAAAACTACGCACTGATATATTATCAACTGTAATAAGGGCCTGTAAAAGCTAAGGGTAAATTGATTGTTGCTCCTAATTTTCTCTTTATTTTAATACAAAACTTTCCAAATTGTACGAAATAAAAGTATGGGCAAGAGGGTAAGCAAAAAGCTTGACTGCTATATCAGACATCTAAAAATAGTATTTCAGTAAATTTCCATACACTGGAAGTAGCAGTGAATATCATTATACAAATCTATTCCTAGCAGAGGGTTTCAGCAGCATCCAAGACTTGAGAATCAATTGTAAATTTGTATTTTAGAATAATCAGTAAGAAAAAAAAAAAAAAAGAACCAAAACTACCTCACACTTAAGCAATATGCAGCATTTAGCAGCAAGATACAACCATTCATCATCTCACACAAAATAGAGACATTATTGTAAGCCACATATTTTTAATCTTTACTTCAGGGAGAACTTAAATGTTTTTAGAACATCCCTCAATTTTAACAGTTTCGTTACTGATGTAAGCCATTGCCAGGACTGTGGGTTCAGATACATATGACCAATCTGGCTGGTCCTGATGCCTCTGTGGGCACAGATAGCACCTATACACACAAAAAAGGAGGGTTTACCATGCAGATCACTTTGATGCACAAACACCTTCAACAGATGAAAAGCTGTATTGGAATCATAGAATCATAGAATGGTTTGGGTTGGTGAGGGCCTTAAAGATCATTCAGTTCCAATCCCCTGCCATGGGCAGGGACACCTTCCACTAAACCAGGTTGCTGAAAGCCCCATCTATGCTAGCTGATGTTAATGCATAATCTACCTTCACATGAACAAACCGTCAGTAAAAGTGAAAAAGACAGGTCTGTAACTGCACTAGACCCTGCAGGAAAAGCTGTAGACTCCTTTGCCAAGATCATCCTGGGAGAAGATTATCTCACCAAAGCCGTGAGGACTCTCCAAACTCAGATATATATCGTCAGGACACACTGAACTGGCTGCTACTTTCAACACTTCATAGTCCCTGGACCCCATGGGAATACGTGACAGGTATCACATCCCCCAGGTGTGAAGAGATGATAGCATATACTCAGGAAGGAAGGAACTAATGGCCAACTCAAAAGTGTTAGCCCTTCTTGCTAGCAAGACCAATACCAGGTGTATCAACTGGGAATAAGCATTTAAACCATGAGGGAACATTATATAGACTATAGAGAAAATTGACTATCTTATACCAATAAAATATAAGAGAAGGAGGTTTTCTCCTCCTCTTTTTCTGGTTTAGTCCATTTAGTATCAGATATTTGAATGATTTTCTGAGAAATGATTGCTTCTCTAACAACACTTGTACTGGCATCAGAACTAGGTTTAGTAAAATCACCTTATTCAAATGCCATTTTGTCTTCCAGGTAATCAAAGTAGCACTGCATTCAGTCAGCAGCTTTTCAAACAATTCCCACTGCAAACTGGTGCATTGAGAAAGGCTATGAGACCCAAATTACTGCACAGCCACAAAGGTGAATATGAGAGGAAATATGAGCAGTGACCTATCACAAGAAGACACAGTCAATTATTTAAAGAAAGTGCCTATCAAGAAGCTCACCAGGGAGAGTTTATGTGTTGTGGAATCACAATCAATGAGGCACAGAACAGCATGTGGTTAAATAAAAGGGAAAGAATAATTACAAATTGTTATATGGTTCCTTGGACTACAAAAAGAAACAAAAATAAAAACCCAAAACATTCCTTGGAAAAAAAAAAAAGGCAAAAAAAAATACCACACAAATTCCTTTAAAGTCTTTGGAAGTCTTTGGCTATAGGACTCTGACTCCCTGTAAGTGTAAGATTAATAACCTGAGAAGAAACCTCAGAAGGTCTCTCAGGCATGAAAGTGTCCATAGGTAGTCACAAACCGGCATCAGTGCATTTACTCAACGTTTACCTGCATATTTCTTTTATTTCTTAGCCCCCTGATGCATGCTAGGTATTACCATGCACACTTTGATGATTTCATACGGAACAAAGGCTTCAATTTTAGTGGTATTTCAGTGGATGTTTTATACACTCAAAATGATATACGGACACTGAAACACAGGAAGAACATTTTCCTCACTTTACATATTTGTGGTATTAAATATCTTTGTTTATTAATTCAAAACAACTTGTAGAGGGAAATAAATCCCTTTTTTCTTTTCCCTTTTTTCTCTTCCCATGAGCTGCCAGCTTTTTTCGCTCACCATTCCTCATCAGAGAAGTGTCAGGAGTTGCTCTCAGAGCTAAAAATAAATATATTATTCTATGCATAGAGGTTCATTAGGAATGAAGTTGCAGTACAGTGGTATAATTCTTTCTGCTTTTGTACACATACACTTCTCTAAGTGTACTCTTGCCCAAGTCTGTAACCACTCTCTAAACAAGCCTATCAGAAGCAGCTTAACATATTTCCATTTCAGTGAAGTTTCTGTTAAATTCAAAATTCTTTCAAAAATTACTTACTGCTTTATTAATTCCTGCAAACTTTTAAAATTTTACTTTTTCTAATGAATGCTGATATCACTTAAGTAAGTCATTATGCACATTCAGCCCAATTTCCAGCATTAAACAGGCCAAAGAGCCCTCCTGAAAATACCTGCATCCAGGCTGTAGCTTCTACTTAAGAGATATACTTCAAGTATGCATGTGACCTTATTTTGAAAGTGTCAAGAGCTGGGGAGAGAAAAAAAAAAAGATTTAAGTTCTTCTTGTAGTTACCCATCCTTTAAAGCTATAAATCTGAATCTTAATGTCCTAAACAAACAAAAAAGTATGCAGTGAACCCTGCCCCTTCTCTACCTTTCCCTTCCAATACAGCAGCATGAACCTGACTGCTAAAAAAAAAAAAAAGTCACTGTACAATAATAATAATTTAAAAAAAAAAACACTGTAACCTTTTTAGCAATATTCTCAAATGTTAGCTGTGATTTCAGCTGCTCCATACAGGACACTGTAAATGGGCTAGGATTGCAGAAAGCAGGTGATGAAACACTTCAGAAGCCAGCCTCTTCTACAGGCATCTCAGAGAAATCAAGAAGAAATGTACCCAAAATTATTCACATTACATATACTATAGCAAGTTCTCTTCTGATTGCCTTAGGAGGGTTAAAACAGCAGCCTGTGAAAAATAAGCGTCCATCAGGCTCATTGTGATTTCTAGGCACACCCAAAAAAAAAGGTTGCACTTACATATTCTGACATGCCAACTGTTATTTGAGTATTTAAAAAGATGTTATAAGTATCTTAACAGGAGCTATTATGTCTTGCAATAGCATATGAAAAATATAGATTTCAAATGTTAAAAAAATATAAAAAACCAACAAAACCACTAGTGCAAGGGCCTAAGCTTCTGCAAAGAACTGACTCCATTCTGAAAAGGCCTAGTTCAAAAAGACTGTACTAGAGAAAAAACAGGTAGCGTTAATGGAGAAAAACTGGACAAAAAAAAATATCTCTAGATAAATCTGACACATATGCTTCTTAATTAGTGTATATGAATTTTTCATTGCAAAAAAATTTCAGTTTCTCTCAAAAAAAAAAATCTGTATGAATTAAAAGCTCTCTAAATTGTCTTTGACAGAGTAAAAGGAGCACCAGATAAACCCTGTATCAAAGGAATTTACCCCATTTAATGCAAAGTATTACAAAACTCGTCCCAATTTTGCCACCACTGAACTCAAATGAAATTTGTTAGCAATTTAATCCACTTCAAAAACAAGTCAAAAATCCTTTTTTCTTCCAGAAGGGAAAATGCATTTCTGGATAAAGCACTCAAATGTGCTATATATGCAAATTAACAATCCTATACATAAAAACCACTCATTAATGTACCTAATAAATGTGTTCATTAATAACATTTCCATATGTGGGAGATGGAAATGCTTTGTCATAGCAAGAAAGTGTGTATATCTTGACCCAAAGTGCAAAAGAAGGAAAATAAAAAAATCCAGCAAAAACCTCCAAGTCTGTAATTGCAGTTTTCTCCTGATTCTGAAATAGTCTATGAATCTCAGCAAAGCTAAAGCTTTCTCCAAGAACTGTAGCTGCAAAGAGCAACAAGCAGACACACACAAACCCACAGAGATAACAAATGTGGGTCTATCCTAAACTGGTGTGCAGTCACCTTGTAGGAAATGAACTATAACCTTTACCATGGAGATATGTTCATATTTTTAGACTCTGAATCACAGAAGATTCCTGTACCCACACATGAATCAAGCCTCATCTGCAAAAGAAAATGCAACATATGAAGCACTTTATCTTCATACATGCCCTCTTCTTCAATCAAGCTGCTCAGCTGCTTAGCACGACTCCTTATTGTTTCACTGTCTTGAATAGAAGAGTGGCCTTTTATACTTCTGAAGTTACATTTTGAATGTAAAACAGTGTTATGAAAATTATCCAAATGAAATCTAGACAGCAATTAATTAAAATAAAATTGCATCAGAAAAAAAAAAAAAAGCAAGTTTTTATTTCCTTCATGATTTTACCTAATTAAGGTGTCCCACAGATGTACTGAAACACGGATTTGTATGGATACTCCCCAGATGTCCACCCCTCTTCCCTCCAGTTTCCTACATGACCTCAGCTGACTCATCATCTGACCAATGCCTCCAATCCCTTCCCATGCCCCCTACACTCCTTGTCCTTCCATGGGCTCTGCAGCTGCAATCTCAACAACCAGCCGAGCAAGGGGCAGCATTTCCTGCAGCTGGCTCCACACCATACACACAAGTGCTGGCAACAGATGGGATGCTCACCACATATGCTGCAGCCTTCCCACCAATAGGAGCACTCATTTCATCTGCCTACTCTAGGCAGCCACCAAATCTCATTACACACACAGGAAAAATAATTGCCTTTGAGACATCTACCAATTTATGAAATTTGGTTTAGAATGTGCAGCAGATTGAATGGGGGCACTCACAACCCAGGCTAGTAATCAGATTTAATAATACGTTATACACAAGCTCATAATTAATTAGCATCTACAATTAGACAACACATTCTATATTATTTTATATGAAATAGATTGCAACAGGCATGGTATGACATCTCCAATTGAAAATAAGCACCCTTGCTATAACTGCAAAAAAAAAAAAAAAACACCCATGCCTCATAAATATTCCTCTTACAGTCCACCACTAACTTGTTTCTTTTCCTTAAGGACCAGATCTACACATTATGCTATTCTATGAGAATCCCCTTTATCTCTGAAGAGGAAGTTTTCTGTCTTTCATGGTCACAATATAAAATCTGCAGACATCATGTTGAATGCATCTTAATGGATGCTCAGGAAACCAACAGAAAAGTAAAAGCACCTCAACACATCTTATTGCTTTAAGTAGTACAAGCAGAGGGGAGAGATCACCAGATGTTTTTGCATTAAAATAGCCAATACCAAATTGAAACACAGGACTATTGCAATAGGAAACCTTGGGCAAGGGCCAAGTCTTCGGAGCCCCAAAGAGCACAGATGGTTCGAAGTAGCACCCGCTTGTTTATTTGTTGGTTCAGGTGAAGTACAATGCAGAAACAATCAAACAAATTGGGGTACTTCAGGAAGGCAGCAGCAAGCAACCATCCTCAGATACCTCCTGTAATGGCATGGTGGAGCACCCCAAACTATCACCTGGCTGCTCTGGAGCCACCTTACTAATAGACCACAGTAATCCTGCTGCCACCCCAGGCCAGGAGCTCCATCTCTGAGTGAGCCTCAGGTTATGTCACTGCCAGCTGTGACCAGTACTCCCTAAGAGCCTGTGCATATGACCTGCTCTGCAGCCGCACTCCCAGCAGCCTTGCAAGATCACTTTTCCTTTCACCTCACAGAAGTTAAGCAGCACACAGAAAATTGAATCATAAGGGTAGACAAATAATACATCACAGATTGTAGTGCTAAGAAATCTTTCTGTCTTTTGAAAGAAACTTACAGCTGAAACCTTAATTTGTGAGAATTGAAAGCCTCATAACAATTTATGTTGGATTAAGGTTCCTGCCCAGTTAAATACCAGTACTGACAGTCCTAGATGAGTTCCCATCTTATGAACAACCATCGGCCACATGCTTACAGGCAATATGCCAGAGCCCACTGCACTTTATCTGCCTTCCCTCACTGCAGATTATGCTCCTCTGGGGATGAAAAATCTTGCAGTTCAGATATATCAACTAACTACATTAAATCTTCCAAGCACCTCCAGCAGCTGATAGGCACCTCCACATATCTTAAAGCCCATGAGCACTCCAGTTTTTTCAACTTGTGACACACATAGAGAAATGAGGACCTCTTCCCATAGTTACTCTAGACATAGACAGCTAAGTTATTGGCCATTTTCCCAACAGCAACCCCAAACAGTAGCTGGAAGGATGTTGGCCCATATCAGCTGAAACAGGCATTCTTCAGTCTCATCCATCCACATAAGTCAGTAGAAAAGATGTTCTGATTTATGAGAGCCAATAACCATGGGGTGAAATTCAATCCTCTGTGAAGAAAGAGCCACCTATCTCCCATGAAATGTGACAGCCCTTAGAATAGAATCATAGAATAGTTAGGGTTGGAAAAGACCTTAAGATCATCTAGTTCCAACTCCCCTGTCAGGGGCAGGGACACCTCACACTAAATCATGTCACCCAAGGCTATGTCCAACCCAGCCTTGAACACCGCCAGTGATG
>JASSUY010034920.1:0-29546 GCA_032466535.1 Forpus xanthops | reverse complement strand
CCATTTCCCCGGGACTGGGGAAGAAAGAGGGGGGGGGGTGCACAGAACTGTTTGAGGGGCCTCAAACTACGACACATAGAATCATAGAATAATTAGGGTTGGAAAGAACCTGAAGATCGTATAGTTACAACCCCATTGCCATGTGCAGGGATACCTCACACTAAACCATGCAACCCAAGGCTCTATCCAACCTGGCCTTGAACACCACAAACAATGGAGCACTCACAACTTCCCTGGGCAATCCATTCCAGTGCCTCACCACCCTCACAGTAAAGAACCTCTCCCTTATATCCAACCTAAACTGTTTAAGTTTTAACCAGTTATCCCTTGTCACTACAGTTCCTAATTAAGAGTCCCTCCCCCACAATCCCTATAGCCCCCCTCCTAATACTGGAAGGATGCTATGAGGTCTCTATGCAGCCTTCTTTTCTAAAGGCTGAACAGACCCAACTCTCTCAGCCTGTCTTCATAAGGCGGCTGCTCCAGGCCCTTGATCATCCTTGTGGACCTCCTCTGCACTTGTTCCAACAGTTCCATGTCCTTTTATGTTGAGGACACCAGAACTGTAAGCAATACTCCAAGCGAGGTCTCACAAGAGCAGAGTAGAGGGCCAGGATCACCTCCTTCAACCTGCTGGTCATGCTCCTTTTGATGCACGCCACGATATGGTTGGCTTTCCGGGTTGTGAGTGCACACTGCTGGCTCACATGCATTTTCTCATCAAACAACACCCCCAAGTCCTTCTCCACAGGGCTGCTCTGAATCTCATCTCTGCTCAACCTGTAGCTGTGCCTGGGATTGCTCCCACCCAGCTGTAGAAACTTGCACTTGGGCCGGTTAAACTTCATCATGTTGGCAACAGCCCATCTCACAAGATCCCTCTGGATGGCACTCCTTCCTTCCAACGTATCAACCAAATCACAGAGCTTCGTGTCATTGGTAAAACTTGCTGGGGGCACACTCAATCCCGCTGTCCAAGTCATTGACACAGATGATGAATAGGATTGGTTCCAACACTGATTACTGAGGGTCAACGGTTGTTGCTTGTCTCCAGCTGAACATTGAGCCATTGAGCACAACACTTTGTGTGCAGTGGATCAGACCTTTTTTCACTAAGTGGTCCACCTATCAAATTGATGTCTCTCTAATTTAGAGACAAGGATGTCATGCAAGACAGCGTTGAACACCTTGCACAAGTCCAGGTAGAAGGCATCAACTGCTGTAGCACTGTCCATCAGTGGGGTTCTGAGTGATGGGAATCACAAGGACATGAGCAGGTATTGCCCGCATAAAAAAATTTGCAACCACGTAGCTCGGGAGCACATCCTGCTTCAGGCTGAGGGCTTGAACTTTGAGCCTCATTGGTGTCAGAGCTGTGGTCTTTTGCTACCCTGTGGAAACCCAAAGAAGCCACATGAACACAGCAGAGACTCAGAAACCAGCTCACACGTGGATTTTGCAAACCTGTTCAGATGCTCAACTCATCCAGAGAAAATGGCCATCTCTCACCCCCATCAGAAGGCAGAGGCATCCTTCCCACAGAGTGTCAGAGCCCATGCCTGTGGTGGGATGCAATCACTCATTCAATCCTTTGCGCTAGATCAAGGCTGGGAAGAAATGGCATCCAGTTTTTCCTCAGCATGCACTCTTTGGGAAAGAAGGCGGTAGGGACAAAAAAAAAAAAAAAAAAAATTGGGAGAGACCTACAATGATCATCAAGTCCAACTGCTCAACCACTTTGAGGTTGGTCAAAATATAAGCGTGCTAGTAAGGCTGCTATCCAAATGCCTCTGAAGTGCTGACGGGCATAGGGCATTGGTCACCTCTCTAGGAAACCTTCCAGGTTTTGGCCACCCTCTAGGTAAAGAAATGTCTCCTAATGTGCACTCTAAACCTCCCGGGTGCAGCCCTGAACCATTCCCTTATGTGCCACCAATGGATGCCAGCGAGAAGAAATCAGCACCACCCTCTCCATTTTCCCTCCTTGAGAAGAGCTATAGAGAGCAATGAACCTCTCAGCCTCCTTTTCTCCAAACCAGGCAAACCCAGTGTCCTCAGCCCCTCCTCACAGCACAGGCCTTCCAGCCCTGACACCAGCTTTGCTGCCCTCCTCTGGATGCCTTCGAGGACCTTCACTTTCTTCTTAAATGAAGACTGGTGATCCTTTCTTTTCCAGTTCACCACCTTAAGTCTATAAAGCAGTTGCAACCTTAGTGGATTGTATTTAGGACTGATTTTCTTCTCTGAATGCTTCCGCTTTTGCCTATCTCTTAAATGGTGGGGCCAAGACATGCACCGAGCACTCAAGGTGAGCCTGCAGCAGCGCTGATCCTAGCAGGAAAATCACCTCTTCAAAGTGGCAGGTCACGCTGTGTGTGATGCACCCCAGGATGTGGTTTGCCCTCTTGGATGCCAGGACACACTGCTGGCACACCCTGAGCCCGCTGCCAAGCAGCACATCCGAGTGCCTTTCTGCAGGCCTGCTCTCTGGCCACCTCTCTCCCAATGGACACTTGTGGATGGCATTCCTCCATCCCACCTGGAGAACTCAGCATATGCTCTTGTTCAGGTTCATGCCATTGCTGATTGTCCAATAGTCCAGTCTGTCTAGATCCCTCTGCTGGACCTGTTGCCCGTCAAGAGTGTCAACAACTCTCCCCTTAACATCATCAGCAAACTCGCCAATGATGCATTCAGCTGCTGTATCCAGGTCATGGATAAGAAGATTGAAGACACTGGATGTGGTGTAAACACCTTTATTGAGACAGTCTGAACATAGGGATTAATTTCCAGGCGCACCCAGCAGCGCTGCCCAGTGTGTGGCCACCTTTGGCAGGGGCATCCCCCTGGACATCGTGGACACAGGCACTTCCTCAAGGCCAGAGCCCAAAGATGCTTCTCTAAGGCACACTGGCGAAGGGGCAGCAGCAGCAGCAGCAGCGCTGCTGTGGGCAGGGCTGCGGGGGCTCTGTCAGCTCCGTGTCATAGTGCCAGCACGCGCCAACACAGCATCACAATGCTCGGGAGCAGTATAAAGCCAACGTCCTCCGGCAGTGCTTTGGAGCTGCAGCGCCAGGCACTGCAAGGGTTCTTGCTCCCAGAGTAGATGAGGCCAGCAGCATTTTGCGGTTGTGGGAAGCCCCTGAGATGGCTCCAGGTGGAGGCAGCAAAGGCAGGTGCAGTGTCCCCTTGGAGGCATAACCAGCCCGTGGTCCAGGAGCAGGTCTTGCTGATGTGCTCAGGGAGTAGCCGATCGCCTGTTCTGGGGTCAGGAAGGAATTTTCCCCCGGGGCAGATTGACACTGGCCCCGGGGTTTTTTGCCTTCCTCTGAGCACTGGGCATGACCACTTGTCAGGGCTCCTGTGGTCCTGGTGCTCTGGGTTATGGCCTGGTGCTCCTGCACCACAAAGGTGGCCCCTCGTGTCCTGCAGCTGGGGGGGGGGAAGGCTTTTTTGCCCCCAGGCTGGACTAGCAAGTGTCCCCGGGGTTTTTTGCCTCCTCCGCAGCCGAGCACAGCCCCTTCATGGGGCTCCTTTGGTTCACTGTGGCCCAAAGGCAGAGGCTCGTGCTCCACGCAGCTGGCCCTCGTGCCCCGCATCCGGGTGGAGGCAGCCTTCAGCACTCCCAGGCTGGCCCCAGCATGGCCCCACGACTCCCAGGCTGGCCCCTGCATGGCCCCGGGACGCCCAGGCTGGCCCCAGTGCAGCCCTGGAACTTGCTGCTGTCCTCTGTAGCATGGAGCACCACCCCAAGTCAGATCTTCCCCGGCCCTTTCTGGCTGGGCTCTTCCACTGCTCTCGCCCCACCACGCCACCGCTCCTGCCACGCCTTTCCTTTCTAGGCCTGCAAGGGAGGCTTTATTCCAGCTAAACTGAAGGATGCATCAGCTTGCTGCTGGCTACTCATAAGCATGGTGTTAAGGCTTGTGAGCATCACCTCTGACAGATTTGGGAAAAGGAATTGGAATCTGAGTTAAACTAGGCTAAAATTAACTCAACTAAACTAAACTGAACTGAATACAATAACTTGATTTATAAAGAAATAAAATACTCTTTCCTCCTGTAACCTGATTTGTGCCTGCCTTGTGTCTTTGAAAGTGTTTATGGCGTAAAAAACCCTTGGCATTTTAGGTAAATAACGGTCACAACATCATGCAGATTATCCAGAGTGCATGGAATGGAATGGAATGGAATGGAATGGAATGGAATGGAATGGAATGGAATGGAATGGAATGGAATGGCATGGAGTAGACCAGAACCGGTGTGTTATGTCATGCATATGGCTCTCTGCATGAAAAGCTCTGATGTCGGCAGAGGGGATATCTGCAGTGCAGGTCCCAAAAGGGGGCCAGTGAACATCGAGGCCTGTGAACACTCTGTGGACCCTGACACAAGTAGACCCGCACTCCTCATCTACTCTCCTTTCAACATGTATGGGGTGCCCCTGGAGAGAGAGCATTGGGCCAGATGGACTCCTGATGGGGCATTGTTTTTCCCCGGCTCTTGTCTTTTGTTGTTTCTCCAAAAGAAACAACTCTGGCATTTTTAAACACTAGTATTTGGGGGAGGAGTGGCGTTGGGAGTGATGGGAATCACAAAGACATGAGCAGGTATTGCCCGCATAAACAAGATTTGCAATCATGTAGCTCGGGAGCGCATCCTGCTTCAGGCTGAGGGCTTGATCTTTGAGCCTCACTGGTGTCAGAGCCATGGTCTTAAATCATGGCATCTGTGAAGTCTGTCAGATTGTTAATAAATGGAGTTTATTTTATCAATTTTGACTTCAATGATTCTTTCTTAAGTAACTTCTGATTGCCTTTATCTTATTCTCTTTCTTTTTTCATATCACATTTCCAACTTCATTTTGCATATTCTGATCTTGGTATTTGACCTACCAAAGGCTTTTGTGATAGCAGGAGTTGCATTAAGTTGTCAGCAGTGGGCAAAAAAGAGAGAAGCCATTTCTGTAAGCCTTATTTATCTTGTAACATTATTATGTAAGTGCCATCAATGTTCTGCTAAGTGCAGCCCCTTATAACCTTTTTAAACATTTACTCTTTGTGCTGGTGCTTTATATGTTCATTGCATTAAGATTCAAGTTTGAGCTTCTTCCACTACAGATCTTTGAACCACTGCTTACTGGTGTTTTTGTAGCAGCTCATGCAAGAATCACTTCTCAGTTCCCTTATTCATAATTCCCTTCCCATCACACTGCAAAGTCTGCCTTTTGAGTTTTAATGATAGAGGAATGATCTCAATTATTCTTTCACTCCACATAAATTGTCCCTATCAAGCCTCAATCACTGTAGCTTCCATCTTTTTCTTCCCTCTTTAGTATTTCCTTTGCAGTACTGAAATCTCTATGAGATCTTACCTAGTCCTCACCGTGCTTCTGAAATATCATCCCACTAAACCCCCATGTGTGCAATAATTAGGAAATGTGGAATTAAACTTGTATTTGAAATGCAGCATTGTACACACAAAAGCGAAAAACGGACTTTCAGGGCCTCTCAGGGCGAGATGCAGACACACTTGGTATGCCAGGAATGTGCCCTCCATAACTGTTCCTGTGACAACACTGATGGAGGATGGAGCAGGGTGAAGAACTTGTGGCTACTCTCTGTCCTAAAGATGGGAACTAGGTAGTGCAAGTTACTGATAAGCTGCATACTTGCTACCCTGAGCCAGCAGCCTGCCATCTTTTGACAGAATGTTGTCCTCAGTGTGAACTTCACCTCATTATACTGTCATTATAATGCATTTACATGCTGAAATACACTCCCATCTCCAATGCGACCCCCATCCAAAATGAGACCATCCCTCTCTGAGCATGCACTCTGAATTTTTGGTGTTATATACCTTTAAAGTGAAGCAAGAGAGATTTGTACCAATAATAATAAAGGTATGTATGACTAGAGACACTCAAGGTCCACCTTGAAGGTGAAAATAATATAAAATGACCCAAGAAAGAGGGGGATATTGGGGACGATACTATTATGAACAAGTTGAGGAAGATAACATCCACAAACTTCTGGGACCAGTCGACAGGCTGGACCTCTCCTCCCCCTCCATAGGGACGCCTGTGTGTAAGACTTGCACTGTATCCAGTGCTTTCCTGGGAAAACTTGGAATCTCTATAGAGTTGCTTCTATTGTTATCTCTATATTTTAGAGCCAGGCTGTGTTAACTTTACCAAGCACTTGTATTCATGTAACTATTATCCACACATGCTTTGCAGACAGCGTTTATCACCAGCAATCCATAAGAACCTGTATCTGTTGTAACAATAAACTGCTCTGTTTTAGTAACCAATTGTTAAGTTCCTCATTGAATGCGACCTCACCTCTCAGTGTGGCCGTGAGGGTTCATGAACGCAATTGAACCAGCTGTGTGGTGCATTATCACTGAATCTGGAGTGAGTACATGCCCGGACTGATAGTTGCAGCTGATTGAGCACTATCAGTGAATCTGGATCAGATGTGCCCAGACCGATAGTTGCATATTGGAGCTGTCCCTGTGGTACATTATCAGTGAATCCAGAATCAGTACGTGCCTGGACTGATAGTTGCAGCTGATTGTGCATTGTCTGTGAATCCGGATCAGACGTGCCCAGATTGACAGTGCATACTGGGTCTGTTCCCTGTCCCTCTAATAAGATAAAGGAGTTTATTTTCTCCCCCTTTAACGCAGCACAATGGCACTCTGCCACTGAGAAAAAAGTGTTAAAAGCAAAGAAGAAGGATATTGACTGAAGACATCAGCAATGATTCTCTTTGAAGCTCTCATTCAATTTGGAATGGAATGGCAGATGTGAGCAATGTCTGTGGCTGGGATTTGGGAATTTAACTGTATGGAATAAAACTGACTTGACAAGCTATTTTATCCAAGATACTAACTTCAAATGTCCTGGAGGATGACTTTGTCCTCTATTATATCTTTGGTACTCATGATATTCAGTCCTATTTTTTTCTAATTTCTGACAAGTGATATATAATGTTTAAACAGAAACAACAAAATCATCATCTTGTTGTTGAGTAGTATCATTTTCTAGCCTAGTTGCAGTTGCAAAATACATCTGCTTAAGAGTGTATCAATGTCTTCCATGTTCATAGCTGTCTTATTGGACTGTCCCTCACCAGTAGGCTGTTTGCTAAGCTGATTTCAATTTCATTACAGATGAAATTGTAAAGCAGATGCAGTTTAAAAGCATGCAGTAAATCCCAACCAGAAGCTCTTGAGAGACCTGTTTTAGTGCTTCTTAAATCCATTAAGAGAAGGCTTCTGAATATTATTGTTTTAAAAATATGCCATAATGATTTTTTTCTTTCATGTCTTTCCTCTGAGCAGCTACAGCACCACTTTATTAATATAGAAATGAGAAAACTTTATCATATGTATAGTTATATTTATGCCACTAGGACTTAAGGCTTCTGTTAGCTGAAAGGTCATTATGACCTTTCCTAGCCCTTGTGCCTCAAACTTGTGTTAGCTTAGTGCACCAAATGTAGAACATGTTGTTTCATAGTACAAACAGATCCTGAAAAGCATTAGGGACTATGGATTCATTGGAAGCATGCTTCATTTGATTGTGCTCTCAATTGGTTCTTAAAATATTGACATGGGTCCCTATTTTGGCTTTCAGTTTTCTGTCTTTTTTCTTTGGCATGAATTTCTGTTTTGACTGCTGTACGTAACTCCTAGTTTTGGACTTAGCATGTAGTTAAGGGACAAATTATTGTATTTTACAGATAATAGTGTAATTTCTCAGATCTCTGAGTCACTTTTGTTTGGGTGTCTGCTTACTGTGCACGGACACTTAAAAACAGAATTATACCCACAGCATATCAGTACACAATTTTCTTACATTATTATGAGCTCATGCTCATAGTACTGTGTTGAAAGCAGCACGCCTCAAGGCTAGACATTTGTATGCTTGCCTTCCCCAGTATCTGCTGTCCAAGCTGTCACCAAGCAGATAAAGATGTGTCAGCCTTTGTTCTTGGGAACAAGCCGATACCTGACCTTCTAGAATTGCCATCCTGTCACCCCCCACTTGCTTGTTAGTTTTTATAACTTTTTATGTGGGTGTTTCACTTCTGAATCCTTGAGTTACTAACTTGTTACTAATTCAGCACACTCATTCCTGTACTCTGTGTTCTTTTTTCTCATCTTGCCTGTTGTAGTACTCTCTGGACTCCCACTCTTACAAATTTGTAGGGGCAGCCATAACTCAACAACATTGTGGTTTTTTTTTTTTTTTTTCATTAAGGCAGGACCAAGATCCCAAGATTGGATTCACATTATACATGTTTGGACACAAACCGTAACATGAGATAGCAACTAATTGCATAACTATTTCCAGTGAAGAAGGTAAAAAAAACATTAAAGAAGAGAAGAAATGAGGATCAGGAGATGCTTGGTTTCATGGATATTCGGCAGAACCAAGCATCATTTGTGGAGATGCATACTTGGTCCTGAAATTATAAATTAATTTCATTACAGTTTGGAGCAAACCTACTTTTCTAAGAAGCAATTAATTTCTTCTTCATTGTAGCAGTCTGTGGCTTTGAACAGTTTTATTCACCTGGCATCACTGCAGTACTACGTGCTTTCTGTGAGTAGTAGAAAAGCTAAAAAATGAAGCTATGAAGGCCATTGGAAACTTTAAATATGTTTAAATTTCCAATTATTGAAAGATTTTTCTTCATTGAGGCCTGTTGGATGAACACTAAGTCATATTACTACTGTATTATTTCTGATGCATGGTAATAATGCCGAATCAGTGCATAGTGGTTTCTTATACAACTTTGATGCAACTTTGCTCATGTTAGGTGAATCTTCTTTAATGCACTGTAAGAGGTGAAAATCTAGAATTAGCAGTGCAACAAACATACATATGACCTCATAAGGCACTTCTTAATAAAGCGCCAGGTGAACAATGGGTTAAAGAAACTGAAGTCAGTTTTGGAAGGAATTTTCTCTGTATCAAAACAATAAACTCAACATTTTCTCCCAAATTGAAGACAATTTTCACAAAATCAGAGGCCTTCTATTGTTTTGAGTATGGTAAATATATGTGATAATTAAAGAGAGAAGACAGCTGAGGAAATGGGGAACACTTCAAGGTCTCGGTAAGCTTTCAAATCAAATAAATTTGAAATTTAATTTCATTTAATTTGAGGCCAGGATTTGGTATGAAGTGATGGGGTGCACTGTGTAGTAGAGCTTGGTATGAGGTGATGGGGAGGGGGCACAGCATGGCGTGGCTAGATATCAGGTGAAGATCTGTTGTATTCTCTTTCCTTGTATTTTCTCTTGTATTATTATTGGTGTTAGCAGTAGTGATTTATGTTATACCTTAGTTACTAAACTGTTCTTATCTCAACCTGTGGGAGCTGCATTCTTTTGATTCTCCTCCTCATCCCCCCGGACTGAGGAAGAAAGAGAGGGGAGTGAGTGAGAGAGTGACTGCATGAGTTTGAGAGTCTCAAACCATGACACCTTCCATGACGTAAGATCTGCAGGACTCTTGTGAAAGTTGAACATTGCAGAAGACAGATTTTCAGCTCATATTTTTTATTTGTATTGTCAATTTGAATGAGATGGTTTTATCTAAAATAATAATTTTCTCTTAGCACACACAGGATGCTTTCATCTTAAAAGAAAGAGTTAATAAATTCCAGCTCTTGAAATGTATAATACTGATTTCTCTGAAAAAGGAATTACTTGGAGTAATTCCGCCATCTTGGTAGAACAGAAGTAAACAAAATTTTTCCTGATTAATTTGTTTATTCCAATTTTGGCTTCATAATTTTAGAACATATCTGCACAGGAAAAATATGTTGCACATTCTTCACATGTAAAATGACATTTAACATGCTGTAGGAAGGTCACATTTTAAAATGTCGACTATTTTGTGTCCCACTTCTAGATTTACTGTGATAGCTAGTGTGATACACTGCAGCTGTATATGTTATGTTAAATCTGGTGTAATCCTGTGCTAGTGAAAACGTAGTAATGTTCAAGCTGGTGTTTTGTAAAATCATATAAAAGGATATCTAATGATGGCAATTGACAGTTCTGTTGGCATATATCCATTAGCTTTTTCTATGAAATGCCAGATCTGAACTTATTCTCAAATCTACCTTCCTAGTCCCCTTGTGAATGATTATTTTAGTGTTCTGTAGGGGAAAATTGTGTTACTTCTAGCATCAACTCACTAAAAATATTTTAGAAGAATTGAAAGGAATGACATTTGATGTTTTGCATGGAAGAACTTTTCCTTGTTTCCAGAAGACTTCCTGTAATGAATGCCCTGCTCTATGGAAACAGTAGGCCATCTAGTACAGTAGTCTGCCTCAAAGCTCTTCTTTCTCAGTTGCAGGCATGAGTTGTGAATTCATAATTCTGGATGTGGATGACATCTCCCAAGATACACAAACTTACATTATCTGCACTGAAGTGATCCTATAGTTTCTTGCCATCTCTTCCCTACTGAATTCAGTAGGGAAAGCTTTGCTGTCTCAATGGAGTTGCAGTTCCATTTTAAAATTTTAACGTGCCAGTGAGTATGCTGAGCTGTGGAAAATGTTCAAAACACCTTCTCAACAATGTAATTAGTTCAGAAAATATGTTACCCATGGCCATGTAAGAAAAACCATCGGGACACTACTGGAAAAGTCTTGATTTGCTTTTGAAATGAGGGCAAATTTGAAGAAAACCCTTGGGATGCTCTGGGAAAATACAAAGCCGATTTGGGGCATGCTGATCAATAAAGAAAAGAAAACTGCTGGACTTCCCAGGCCTTGTAAGGTGTGTTTTGCTTTTGTGTTTAGATTGTTATAGCTAATAGCCAGTTATCTATATTTAACAAACTTAAAACTGAAGCCACTAAGTAAGCTGTCGGGACTCAGCATACACTTCTATGCTACACATGGAAGCTTACAAATAAGGAAGGGCAAGTCAGGACCTTTGGTTTCACCTTAACAACAGGAAATAGTAGCTGTCAATTACTGAGTAATTATGGAACTGTGTGTCCAGATCTTGTTTGTATTCTGCTAAGTGAGCTCTGTCTTAACATTCAGGTTGTGATCTGATCCCTCTTGAAACTAAAAGGATCAAATTTAAGCTTTCAGCTGGAGCAGTACATTCATGTGGATTCAAGACAACAGGTCTGTAGAGCCAGTGCTACGCTCTGTTTATGTTACTTCACATAAATGAATGGAAGTTATTCCTTTTCTTATTTTTCAGTGAAGAAGCAGTATACATGAACTTTTTCACTGGAATGGATGAAATCTGCTTTATTCCCTTGATTATTCGTACATATTTCTGTGGTAATTTTAAAGTAGCTAGACCAGTATGTCTAACAGATAGGCAGCACAACATATAACACTGGCACATTATTTAAGTGTGCTCCCTTAGTTGTGTGCTTTTGAAATCCAGAGTATATGTGTATACATTACGGAACAGTATAAGCAATGCTTATCTTGCTAATATCACAAGCAGCCAGAATGTTTTAGAGCCCTGCACATACTCAAGCAGTTAACACAGATGCTCTTTTTCATTATTATTTTTATTAGATTGAGTAACCCATGTTTTCTTCAAGCAAGCTGGTACTCTGCTTTCCTTCTTTAGTGTGAAATCACCTGGGAACAAAAATTCTTCCTGTACTGAAAATGATGCAAATATGTTGATGCTAAAAGGAACAGAAAGGGTCAAAAAATTTTGCATGTGGGAGGATGCAATGTGTCCTTGTACAGCGATAACGTATACATTTACACATAAACATGGTCAAGGCTTTCAAACACAGCAGGCTTGTCTATGCTGAGAAGCCACACTCTGTAGTATTTATTGATCAGGGTGTGAGGTAGTGGGTGAATAAATCAGACCTAAAAGATTCTAGTCAGATCAATTGCAGCAATCATCAGTGAATTTTAATTTTACCCTCTCTGTCTAAACTATTTATTTGTGTCCAAGTGTGTGTCTGGGTGCAAGTAATCTTCATTGGTTACGACATGCAAAGTGTTTTCGCCTTGAGAAACAGAGTATTCTTTCATTTCAATTTTCACCAGCACTGAATCTTCCTGTTTCAGACTTGCTTATTCTCTGAATCATGTTTGTCAACAGACAGCCTGTCACATTTTATTGTGTGTTTCAAAGTCACAATCACCTGAAATACCTTGGCAACTAAGCAGTCTGAATTAAGGTGGTAAATGTTTCTAAGTAATGAAGAGCTAAATAAATTATCATGTAATAATAAGACTTTTCTTCAAACAGAATACTCATGATTGTCTCTGTCCATTTGTGAAGTTGTTTCTTTGATAATTTTACCCTCAAGGATAAAAAAGGTAACTGAGTCTACAAGACAACTCATTCAAGGGCATGTGAGGAATTGAATCAGAATTAGACACCCTATCCTTTACTTAATATTTGGGTAAAATTTAAAATACAGTATATGCAATGAACAATAGCCATTTAATTATAGAAAAGTCTGATATGATGCATAATTCATCAAGAATATTATATCCACTAGGATTTATGAAATGGACGTATGCCTCATGGCTACTGAAACTGAACCTTTCTCCTTGTATTTGTCTTAGCTGAAAATGCATTTGAATTACGTAGCCAGATCCAGAAAAAAAATATTGGAAATAATATAGTGGTAAAGGAATAAGAACAGCCTTAAGGAGCAGTTTACTATAAAGGAGTAGGGGAACCATTGAAGGTCTTTCTCAGATTTCTGTGAATAATTCATCGCTGGGCCTTCCTGGCTACACTTCTGTTTCTGTTTACTGTGTATGCACAGAGTTTAAGAAATAATTTTTTTGTAACTAAGATGTAATAATGGAATAATGGTGGTCCTTATTGTATTTTTTTCTTATCCTTTCTATAACAATTTATGTTTTATGCTAGGGTAATTATGCAGCTGTTTCATAAGATGAATTATTTGAAATAAGGTATAGTTATGCTATTCTGTGACTTTTTTATAACTTGTTTTGTGAATATTCAGCATATGAAGACAAGGAACAATCATATTTTGCTACAACATTTTTCAAGAAGATCATCTCTTCCTTCAACTTAATGGATTAATTCCATTTATTTGGCACAGAGTTTGACACCTGTATCCATTACTGTGAGCAGCTCTGCTCACAGGAAAGAGTTCAAGGAGCCAAGCCATTTATTTTACATCCCCATAGCAGAAAATTAGAAACAAACTCTTCAGGACTTCCAGGTATGAAGGACCAAATACTATGATGTTTGACAGCAATGTGTGTTCTCTCTTTGTGCCATAGGCCACCTCCTCTGAGTTTAGCACCATAAAGACCTAAAGCCATAGTATGGAGAAGATTCTGGAATTTCAGGCACCGGGCTTCAGAGGCCAGTGGTACTCTCTGCTCAGACATCTCATTAAGCTTCAGTGAGGAGGATGGGAAAGGAAGTGTAAGTGAATATAGTGGCTGGTACCACAGCAAGATCTGCCTATGTTGAATTAGCATGTGTGAGGAATAGAGCTTTCACGTCATGTACATGGACCTATTACATCTCTTGTACTTAACCTTGCCTGAGATTCTGTCACTGTTGAGATGGCCAAAAAACACACAGACACGTATTTTCAGTGACTTCGTAGGAAGAAAAAATAGGCAGGTGCTTTATTACTACACACCACTACTTATATACCTTTTCTAACATGCACGTGTCTTTTAGCCATTGGTTAATATTAGTTAGCAACGGTACATTATTGGATAACCCTTTATCGCATTACGTAAGTTCATTGTTTTGTTAAGTTCTTCCTTTGTTGCTAGTTCCTCCCTTTATCTGACTAGCTTCTCCAGATTCCTTTTACTTTCCCATTTGGATGCCTTCTACTTTCCCACTCATATCTTCGAGACTGAGTTCTAACCTCATGCCTTCAGTCAGGGAATCCATGGGCCTGCCATAGCCTCCCCACCCCCCCCACCCCCCCAAATTCGAATGCAGTAAACATACTCTTTCAAATGACACCTTCTCTGTTGGATAGCAGAGCTATGTGGTGCATCTGTGTTGATCAATTCATAGTGCTTTGGTTTTGTGTCTACTCTGTGCCTCAGAACTAGCATTAAAAATAAACTGCAGCTCCCTTCTGGCAGCAATGGTGTTATAAATGGATTTGAACTTCCTGCCCCAGGTCTAAGGAGGTTTTATGAATTAACAGCATCACTCAATGACAGTCTTGAATTTTTGTCAAACCTCAGTGTTGCAGCATGCTATGAAGCTATCCCAAGAGGAAAATCTCATGGTGGTTGTTATTTATCTTTTCTTTGTTTGCAGGGTTTTTTTTTCTTAATACAGAAATAAACTGTCATCTTGCTTGCTTTCAAGCGCTTGTTTTCAAATCATTGTTTTGCTTTGTACAAAAGAGAGAGAGAAAAAAGAAAAGAAATAATGAGTCTCTTAGCAGTTATGCTTCTTTTCTGTTTTGGAAGTGAAAGCAGAAGAATATACAAGGCCAAACCAGTTAGTTATCTGTTGCTGACATTTGGTTTGAATGCTCACACCTCATGCTGCTAGTGGTAGTGAAGCAGGAGCAGGGAGAGGAGCATTTTAAAATTACTATTTACATCATGATCCAGACATGATCCAGCTGGGAGAATGACTCAGAAAGCATCATCCTCATTTCCTGATGCTGAGAGTACATTTGCTGTAGGACAACCCCCCACAAAGGAATTATAATATAAGGTTCAGTATTTAGATAAAACAGATTACTTCAAAGAGGCAGGCTAACCCTATTTCCTTTGTCTGGGAGAGCAGGAATTTCAGACCACACATTTACCTCCTCAAAGATGGCCATATGCAAGCAAACCTCTCTGTGTTCTGAACAGGATAATGCTGGAGGCTGTTACTGTGCCAGGAATTGCCACATAGTCTGTTTCCTTTGGAAGATTTCATAGATCTGGACTTGCACAGCTATGGAGAACACAGTGAATGCATGCATAAACAGTAGTATCTCACTGCGTTTTATGAGATTATAGTGTCTAAGCATCCTACAACAAATGGAAACACTGTTATCGTCCTTTCTCATGACCGCCAAGCTGGCTACTATGACACAGACTGTAGTTGTATTAACTCAGGAGTTCAGGAAGAGTTGCAAACTACAAAAGCACCTTTCAGTCTTCTTTTTGTAGTAGGCACAAAAGAAATGTTACAGGTAAAACCTTCCTTCAACATATGTTTCTGTACCCTTGATTTTCCCAGCTCAAACACTGAAGTGCATGTAGAAGAGCAGGGGAAAGACAGGCAAATGACAATTTTGCTAGCCCATTGCACGTAATAAGAAAAAAAATGCATTATTTAGAGTTGTCAGCTCATTCAAGAAGCAATTGTTCTAAGTCCCATGCAAAAATTGAAATAATGATGGGTTTTGCTTCATAACATCCGTACAGTCAAAATAGCGAGGATTAGCAAAGCATCTGAAGGAAGTGAAAATTTAATCATTTGCTTAAAAATTTGGCTAGACAGGGCATTTTAAGTATAGCCCATGTTCCGAAAGCCCTATTCCTACTCTTACAGTGTAAGGAAATTCAGGATCTTCTCTCCCTGTTTATGTGATATATGGGCCTGGACTCAATCTGTATGTGACTGTAGGCAAATCTACCAGTCATTTAAAATTTTACGTGCTCACTTTGCAAAGATTTGGTGCTTTATGTTTTCACTTATTTATACTGAAACTTGAGCTATGGGTTATTCTCTTTTGTATCCTCAAGATCAATGAGAGCATAAATTAATTATATTTTAAATAAAGAGAAAGCGCTGATCTACAGACCAAGAGAAAGACATTTTTACATTTCAGGAAGAGAAAGAATGACACAAAGCCGTGCAGTGTTTTGTTATTGCTTTTTAAGTCAACTTCGATGAAAAGAGAAAATACTTTGCCCTGAAAAAAGCTCTAAATTACTACCAGAAAGCTCTGCATTCTTATACCACCAAATTATTTATCTTCTGTTTCATCTATCACTATGTGAACTGTATAAAGAGAACAAGCAGTCTTTGAAATTCATATTTATTTGGAATGAATTCATCTGTTACTTTTAACAAGAAGGAACTAATTTCTTTTGTTACCTTTCAATAATTACTGATTTAGCTTGATTCTCTGATAAAAAAAGAAATTTTATGCAGAGTCATACAGAAAATAAGTAATAGAATGATGGGAACATGCACAAACTGAATAATGCCATCTTTGTAATGCTGTTACTTGTAACTCTTCAGTTGTGTTTTGATTTGCGTTAGAAATTCCAATATCTTCATTACTTTACTGATTTAAACCAGGAAGCTAAATAATAGAAGGAAACTGAAAATCATGTCAAAACCCATATGTTTCAGGGCTTCCTAGAATTGTATAATTTGTTAAAGTTCTCTAGGGTAATCAGTAACAGATTATCACCACTTGCCATTTTCTTGGGAACACCTGGTATAAATTGATCTTCACACAATATGAAAGGAACAAAGAGAAACCTAATCTTATAAAATATCAGCCAGTTTGTTATCTAAGTTCCAAAAGAGATTTATAAGAAGATTTTTCAATCGTTGTCAATAATTTGCAGACCTTTCTTTCATTCTTTGCATTTCTGTTGCTTAAAAGATTATTGTCAGTTTGGTCATAGATCTTTCCTCCAATGACCCAGCAGCCCTACAAGAATGAGCTATGCTTATTCCTCTTTGAACCCTTCAATAACAACTATCCTGCAAATAAATAAGCCATCACCATCTTTTTGTGTAACCTCTAAAAAGTAAGCTAAAGCTCTTTGTATCGTGGAATTTTCATTCCTTTTTTCTTTCTAACACAACAATTTGAGTTTGTGAAATTTTCCTCTTTTTTTTGATTCATATTTTATCATTGACTGCTTTAAATAGAAGTTTATTAAAGATGCCAATGAGCATGACCTAAAGTATTATGGCTGAATGCCATGTACAGAGTATTCTTTCTTGCTGATTTCCCTGGAATCTTTAAAATACCCCAAGCAATTCAGATGAAAAAAAACTACACTGCACTGCCTTCATGAAAAGAACTGAGTGGAGTGTCTGTGAAATGGCTTAATAAAGATGCAAAATGGAGTTGCCCTGTGCCTGATGTGAGTATTCTTTGGATATATTCCTGTTATGGTTTTAGCTTGTTTTGCTTGTTAAAAGGTTGCAAGACCACATTATAAGGCATGCTGAGTTCTACTTACATTTTTTTTTGCCAAACTCACTGACCTAAAACTACGGAAATGTTGATTTTGATTATGTAGATGCATGTTTCTTTGGTTTTGAGTTGTTAAAATAGTCAAGCTGCTTTACCTTGAACTGTTACATATTTGCCTGTTTGAAATAAGATGAGTTTAGGGTTCTGAGAAAGGATGAGAATTTTTCAAGCAGGTGATCACTCTATAAATGGTAAAAGTTAGATTTGTACAAAAGGACCAAACGAGAAACATAGGTGAAGATGAACTCTATCACTTGAAGTAAAAAAATAAAGATTCTGACAATTTTATGGGAAGTACAGCTTTTCATGGTAACTTCTAGTGGACAGAATTCATTTTCTCTTCCAGATTATGTGATAAAAGTATTAGGTTGTAAAGTGGATTTGAAAAATGTGTTCAGAAATACTTCTAGGTGAGACTCTGATGGTCCAGTCTAATGCAATGAAAAATTACAGATCAATACTACTTGCATTTTTTGAAAGTTTGGTTACACTTGCAGTTGAGAACTTACGCTATTTACTTTACTTACATCATCTAAACTGTTTATAAACACAAAACTCATGTAATGCAGACAAAGCAGTGGACCATATGGGTAAATTGAGTCAGAAAGATCAAAAAAAACTTTTCTTAATCATGGAAAAAGAAATAAAACATTTTTCACACACTTAATTTGGCTAATTTCTAAGGCAGTAGACTGAACTTATCAGAGAGAGATCAGAAGCAAAGACCAAAAGAAAATCCATCAGCTTTGAGATGATTATAAACATCTCTAAACAGTAACAACAGCATGAAGACAAGTGAGATAAAAATATAATTTTGTAAATGTCATGCTCATCTTCTGATTGAGAAAAAATTTACTAAAATGCAAATTGCCTTTCATGGGAAATATTGCAAAAATAAATCCATATCTATTTTCTTCTTCTAAAGTTGAGGCATCTTAATTCTTTTTTATTTTACAGAAGAATAAAGGAGAAAGAGGAAGGCCAACAGAAATCACCCAGGTAACATGTATTTCCTTGATTTTCCTCAAAAATTATGCAACTTTTAATTTAATAGGCAATCAGGAAACATAAATCACTGAAATTCATTTCAGTTGGAACTTAAACCCCCACTTTTTCACTGTGAGAGTGACTGAGCACTGGCACAGGCTTCCCAGAGAGAATGTGGGGTCTCCATCCTTGGACATATTCAAAACCCTGACTGGACATGGTCCTGGGCTACTTGCTCTAGCTGGCCCCACTTGAGCAAGGACTTGGACAAGATGACCTCTGAAGGTCCCTTCCCACCTCAACCACACTGTGATTCTGCAGTCATTGAAAGAAAAAGAAAATTCACATTTCCTGAAATTCTCTTTTCTATGAGTTATTATTGGGAAGTTAGTAAACTCATTAATAGCAATCCTGAATCTGGTTTACTCCATGACTTTCATAGTATGCTTTTTTTTTTTAATGCTGTAAAATCTATCAGCTTTTGTTCAAAGGTGTCAAGTCTATTTTGAAGCTTTGAAGGGAAAGAAAAAAAGCAAGAGAGACTTATAACTGATAATCATGATTGATAAAGATGTAAACAGACCTCCTTTAAAGCACTGCGGAATAATGAAGGAAACACTGGGAGCTGAATGTTTAATCAAAACATGTCAAACTTGGATAAATAAGTATTAGAATTCTTCTAGAAAAAAAACAGTGTGTTTCAGTTCACCGACTATTTTGGGAAAGGATAGTTTATAGTATTATTTTTAAAATGAGCACTCTTGCAACCTCTATTGAGGAATCAAGTGCTATCTGTTCAAAAGAAATATTAGATCATATGGGTCTCATTCTACAGGTCCTGTATTGTAGAAAGACCTAGGAAATAAAATGAGAAACAATGTGCATGTCACTGAACATTTAATGTACTTTTAGTGGAGAATCTTCCACTAACATGTAGGGAAAACAACATAAGTTTAGCTAGCCATGAAAATACTGTCTGAAACGCTGTTTATTGAACAGAAAGCAAAGGATACAGACATTGAAAAAAATGAGTTAATACATTTCCAATGACAATTTCTCAACATTTTAGGTTTCTTATTTGTATTAATTTTAATCCTTCCACAGTGAAATCTGTGCCATGGCCATGATAATTTTGCACAGTGCCCACAGATTTAGAAAGCCTAAATTGAAAGTTATTGCATAACCAGTGACAAGGTCCTTGTGACAAGTGTTCATGTTTTTCTAGACTTTTCTGAGATATGACTGGATAGGAAAGCATGTTTCTCTCTACTTCAGGCTGTAAGCCTATGCCCTTTTATGCTTAACCATTATTAAGCAGAGCAAGTAATTTTTCATCAGGGATAAACTGAAAGCTTGTCCTTCTAGGTGACATCTGAAGATAAAGACTAAACTGTAGTGAAGATAAATTATCTACTCAGTTTCCACTTTAATTACATTTTGTATTTATAACGTTCTGTATTATTCAGGAAAATAACATGAATGCAGTAATCAAGTAATACATGTTATTTGACTAATTCCAAGTAATGTTCCTGCCTAATATTTTTACTTTAGGTCTGATTTATGTGATTATGTTTATCATGTCAAGGTCATCTCCGTATTCTATTTTTGAATTTTAACTATCTGAAGTATTCTATGATTCTGAAGTATGGTGGGTTTGCTTGTAGTTAATTTATATTCATCCTATTTGAACACCATAGTGAACACCAATGTAGTTTAGGAGATGTTGCCCCACAACAGCTTGATGTTCATAAAGGCTGGACACATGAACATGTTAGTGGCTGAAGATATCAAGGATGTTAGAGCACTTCATGAGTTAGATGAGTGCTTCCAATTCAAAGCTCCAATTATTTCAAAAGTACATATAAGTCTTTGTGGATCATTCTTTTACTCCTCTTGTGTTAAAAATAACTTTGGGGAGCAACTACTGAATCCTCTGAGGATATATGCAACTGTTTGGCTGAGTGCTGTATGCATGCATGCATATGGGGAAACGTGCAGCATTAGAAAAAATAAAAAGGAAACAGCTTCTTTAGTTGATATGTATGGTATGCTGACATGTATTATTCAGTAGGTTCCTGAGTTGGTCAATACTTGTTATCTGCAATAATAATTCCAGAATATTGCCCAAATTTTGCATGCATACACATTAATCCATTCAAAGCCATCCAGTGTGTGTTGCTGACAATTCTCTTTAAAATCTAATAGCATGGGTACCCCACAGCTAATTATTAAATTTTCTGGGTTTTGAAGCTACGAAAAACTTGATGTTGATGCTGTAGTCTGACCTCTTGGGCATCTTTGTGACAGATACTAAACCCAAAAATTCCTTTTGTGTGCCAGATATTTTAATTCATGAAAAAAATAATCTCTTTTCAAAAGACACTCAGAAGTGCTACAAATCAATGGTAGATAATTTTCCATATCTTTCTGTCAAGACAGGTTATTATCAGTAATATTTTAAGCTGCAAGTATGAACTTTATCAGCATCTGGATGTCAGGTCCCAGACCCCTGTTACACCTCGTCATCTAACCTCCCACATAATCTCAGTGACTTAAACCCTTTCTGCACAGTTATATAAATGCCTTATTACACGAGAGAAGTTATATTCCTTGATTCTGTAACCTCTTAACCTTCCTTTCTCATACATGTTTTGATCTCCTTCAGTGTCTCAGTAAAAGAAAAGTTGGTTTTCCTATTTTTTTCTAGAACAGGAGTAATTCTTGCATTGGTTTACTGATCCCTCTCTGTTTTTCAGGGATCCCACACCCCAGATGGTGTAACTGGATGCAGTGTGCATATAGCTGGTTCATTCCTGTGAAGTGCAGCAGCAGCACCCTGGCCTCATGGAGAGGCTGTGGTCTTCACTGCAGTGAGTGAGGAATGAGAGAAGAATACTCACATTAATGCCCATGGGATGTCTCTGGCCAATACAAAGAAGCTTTCTAAGCCCTTTAATCAGTGTTGCTGGAAGGCTGTCATGGGTTCAGCAGTAGCAGTCGTTTTTCTCCTTCTTGGTAGCTGGTGCAGTGCTGTGCTTTTGACTTCCGGCCTGGGAACTGTGCTGGTTAACATCAGTGCTTTCAGTTACTGCTTGGTAATGTCTTGGTCTGACCAAGGACTTTCTGAGCCTCATGCTCTGCCAGGGAGGAGGTGAAGCCGGGATGAAGCAGAGACAGGACACCTGAGCCAAACTAAACAAAGAGGTATTCCAAACCACAGCACATCATGCCCAGGATGTAAAAACAGAGGGCAAAGACCCAGAAGGTTGGGGATTCATTGCTAGGTTGGGCTTGGTATAGGGTGGTGAGCAGTTGTAGTCTCTTCTCCTTGTACTTCCCTTATCATTATTATTATTGGTGGTAGCAGTAGTGATTTGTGTTATACCTTAGTTACTGGTCTGTTCTTATCTCAACCTGTGAGAGTTGCATTCTTTCAGTTCTCCTCCCCATCCCCCTGGTAGTTGGGAGTAAGAAAGAGGGAGGAGTGAATGAGCAAACTGGGTGAGTTATAGTGGCTTAAGCCACAACAAAGGCTAATATAATGTTCCTGAAAAGCAAGCTCAAATTTAGTCTGATGAAATATGTAGCATATTAAAAAGTACTGGTGATACATACATTCAAATTCTTTTCCTCCCTAGAGCTGCAATGCTGACAGGTGTCATGAGGATGCACATACCAGATTCATTCTCAGCATACTTAAATTAGGCAAAGAACAGAAATCAACAAAAAGACTCCTTAAAAATAGCACTGAAGCTAGATAAAAGGAAGCACAATGTCATTTCATGAATACTACGTTATTACTATTAAGCAAACAGATGAGAATTATTAGACCCACTTACAGCAAGGCTGGAATGTGACCTACAAATTTACTGCCCTCAAAATCCTGGCATATCTGCCACCCAGCCCTAAAGGTGCCTTACATCTTAGTCTAAAACCACCATGTGCAGCTCAGGACTGTGAATACCTGGGAACCACACATTTCGTTATGAAAGTTTTAAAGGTTGATATTGCAAAGCTCAACACTATTCCTCAATTCTCCCTTTTTCTCAGGACCTTAAAGGCAAGCCTATAACTCTGATAACAGAGTAATTCCAGTGATGCTGGTGGAACTTTGCTAACTTACAGAAGCTGAGCATCTGTTGCTGTATGTCAAATAGAAACCATGATGCAGTGACCAAAGCTGTAACTGAAGTTTCTTGGGGGAGCATTAGTGGATGGTTATACAGTAAAAGTGGAAAATACACTGATTCTGCAGCATGGAGAAATAACTTGCATCTCCCTAATGAATTTACTACCCAAGTAAGATACTCATTCAGTTAAACAGTGGTTAAAATGTTTGTCCCAGTATTAAGGCTTCATTATAGGTTTGGGGTTTTTTTGGTTTTCTTTTGGGTTTGTTTTTGTTTTGTTTGGTTTTTTTTTGGGGGGGTTGGTTGTTTTTTTGTTTTTTTTTTTTTTTTTTTAACAAACAAGAAACTGAGTTAACGTAAAAGAGTAAGTTTATTTTACATCTTGAACTCACATCTTCATAACTCCACATGCAGCTGCTTCTGAAATAAGAGTAATCTAGCTCTTGAGGAGTTCAAATATTGTAGGCTTTTAAGATTATGCTTTTATCTCCCTGAATTTTGACTGTAGAAGGAAGAATTAGACCCACTGGGAGGAGCTACATGAGTTTTATAGCAGGGGTGCATGTTCTTGAAAATGTATTTGTTAATACCTGCCAGTAATTTTCTATGTGAACATCTTTGCACAATGATGATACATGATATTAAATCTTTCCTATGGAAGGTTCTTATAAGTTAACACAGTTTATACTGAAATAAAATCTTCCCCTTTGACTGTTTCTCTGTACTTTCTTAAAGTGAAGAAATGGTCTGAAAGACATGACAGAGTTGATAGAGAAAATGGAGACAGTTGTTGAACTCTGTAGAAGTTATATTTCTTCAAGGGTTTTCTCAGTACATCATTTCTGGTGATTCACTGCGCTGTATTACAAGCCTCAAGCTCTGAAATAGAACATGCAGCTGGAAGATCCAGCTTTCCTATTTAAATCATTTGTATTTGCTCAAGTATTATGTAATATATATGCCCCCTTTCATGGTTACATAATAATGCTTATATTGAGAAAGCCCAAATTCCACATGCATCCTCAGGTCTAGTGTTCTCCCTTGCATGAAGGCTTTACCTCTCTTTTTTGTTTTTTTCACCTAGCTAATGGGTAACATTAGAAACGAGAACACAAGCAGAATTTAGGAACTTCTCTTGAGAGCTTTTCTGTACCTAGAGTTCTGCAGTATGGTACTTGAAAAGTTTTGACAAAGGCATATAGAGTTTGAATTGATGTTCAGTGGTTCCAATCTATTACAGTAAAATGAGTGAATGCATTCTCTGTTTTATACTTGCACCTACCCATTCTGTAAAGCAAAACCTCAGCAAGATCACACAACTTTGTTCGGCACAGTACAGGGGCTTTAGGTCTTGCAAATACACAATAGCGAAAAGCAGGCTCTTAGGCTTCCCTGGAAATTCTCCCTGTTGTAATTTTCTTACTTAGACTGAACAGCCCTATAGCACTAAGTTAATTTCCCCAACTTATCTCTCCTAATTAGAAAAATACTCTTCTCTGGTTTTGCTGGCTTTTGTTCTGGTGATATTGTGCATTATTGAACAAGATATTTGGAATAAGATTTGTGGTTTTGCAGATCATGAAACCATTAAGATAGTGATGCTCATAATTGCGTTGTAAGTTTTCTTGCTAGAGGTTTGAATAAGTGTAGGTAGAAGATTTTTATGAGGAAAATAATCACAAATCCAGAAGAGATGTTGATCAGTCAGGCTTATTTTATGCACTAATAATACAGAGCCATGACATAACTTTGAAACATTTCTACAATGTATTTTGCTTCTGGTTTAGATTTCTGAAAAATGCACTGGATGTTCCTTTGCTTTCTCATGTGTGAATGAGAAAAGCAATCCTCACTGGGAATCAGATATTTTTGCGCTACATCTAGTGTTAGGGGCTATGGCAGATCTCTCTAGCTGTCAAGATGTAGCTAGAATGAAAACAACCTTTCATTAGCGCTCCAGTTCTATCCAGAGAATACTTTTGCATATTCACAGGTATGTCTTCAATTACAGCTAGTATGTAGGGGCAGAACTAATAGAAGTTTATTATTCAGTGACTCCTGTGATGCCAAACCAAAAGGCTTTTGATGGAAACTGGAATATGAGTAGTTCATTTCAGTAGTTATTGGGTGCTGAATCTGTTCAATGTAAAATATTAATGATTCCCTCCTGGTGTATCTTTTATTCACTCCTAACAAACATTTGAATGAGTAACATTATTCACCCTGTATTTTAAGGTATTTTTTGCATCTTCCAGGGGCAGTATGAAGTTGAATAAATTGAGTGTTCCAAGGGGCTGACAGGTTCTCCTTCAGTGCAGTCTATTGGCTGAAAGCTATTTAAAGTTTGTATGACCTCTCCACATTACAGGTATCAGTAGCTTTGGCTGTCTATCAACATTGCGGTGGAGTTACTTGCACTATAGCATAGTATTACATATGTAATGCTACTCTGTTTGGAAGTTTTCATCTCCCTGAGTTCAATGGAAAAATTACTGCATATTCTGTGAGCAAGACAATCAGTGAGACTCATCCAGATCTCAGATATGTGAGTCCGATAGCTCAGGGTAAGATTGCCATTGGAGAAAGTCTTCTTTTCTTATATGAAAGCTTCTAACACAGTAAAGGTGCTGAACTCAACAGTATGCAAATTAGTGCTACCAGTGTACCAACAGCTACAGTTTTGCAGAGAACTATTTTAAATTTTTGCTTCTGTGGGACTTGGAAAGAGATGCTTGGGACAATAATTTGAGAATTACTCTGTTTCTGTTGGCATGCAGGAATGCATTATACATGGATGAAAAGTACAAAATTCAAGTCCATGTTTCTGTTTGCCTGGCTCCCTGAAATGGAAGTGCATAGAAAGTGAGCAATTAAACATTTTTGCAAACTTCTGAATTTTGCAGCTGCAAAAAGAACTATCCAAATGCTTCCTGATTATTTTTCAATGGAATGATTATTTTTTAATTATTGCTTATGATTGTTGCAGATGATTTTGAAACATTATGCAAAACATTCACTATACAAACAAAAAAGAAACATAAGCTTCTTAGACAAACCTTTCATATTGTTTTGAATAGTGTAATATAGTGTAATGGCATTAGCAAAATAAGCTCAGAGAACTAAGCATCAGTCATGCAATAGCATAAATCCAAATTCCATTAACTTGCTGACTCGTAATTCAAAAGAAAGGCAGATCAGTTGTAGAAAGTCCAGAGGACAGCAATGAGAATGACCAGAGGTCCAGAAAACATGACCCATGAGAAAAGATTGAATGAATTAACTAAAGAAGAAAAGCTAATTAGGGATATAAATCCAACAGGTAAATATAAAACATATGAGGCAGTTGAACAGGGATTAAACCAGCTGCTTTCAGGCCCAGAGTGAGAAAAAAAAACAGTGACCATAAATTACAGCTGCAAATATTTAGGAAAGCCATTGTGACAATAACAACATTCTCACAATAAGAATGTTCCATAAGAATAAGAATCATGTGTAAGAATAGAGAATCTGTCACGGCCAGCCACCTAAACAGAGGTTGGAGAGCTGTCTGTCAGGGACAATATAGATGCATAGAGAGAATTGAAGATGCCTGAGGGCTTTTTCTACCTCATGACTCCTCAGGGAAGCAGGCTGTGTTTATGTGTCTAACCTTGAATAAACCAGCAAAAGACATCAACGCCTCATACATTAAGGTACCAAAATATACACAGAAGCTTTAGGTGGTAACTGATATGTGCCTTACTAATACCTTAAAAAAAAAAAAGGAAGGAATCTGAAGATCATAAAATACAACTTGCTGATAAGTCTCCCCCTTTCTCTCAGATCTTGCTGTTAACACTACCTTGGGTCTCCGAAGGTAAAGTCTGCTCTTTTGCTACACTGTTTTCTTCGTCAGCCACAAAAGTGCTTGTCTTCAGCTTGACAATGTTAGCACCATTCTTATATTCCTAAAGCTTTTCCCATCTTGGGCAATGTGCAGAAAGATCATCCATGGGCAAAAGAAAATTGATGAGCTGCAATGAGCACCACTTCTGTTGAACATTATAGAGAGCCTTGCATATTTCTTTCTATGTAGAATTCACCTATAAACATACTAACTGGGTAAAGTAATTAAAAGCTATATATTTGTAGATTGAAGTGAAGATCAGCATAACCTTGTTGTTTTTTGTTTTTTTTTTTTTTTGTGCCTTGCCCAATGCTAGCATAGGTGATTATTCACATTGCAATAATGTAAGAGTTAATTAATTGAAGAGTATCACAAAGTGCATTCCTTACCCAGATCTATAGTACTGTTTCAATAAATTATGAATCTAGGTATCAATTTATCAGTTCAGTGGTTTTTATTTTATTTCAGCTCCAGTCTATTTCTCTCTGCCATGTACAGACTCTATTACTCTGAACAGGAGGATTATCTAGAGCATTTGCAAAATCAGCATCTATCCTCAGCTTACTCAAATCAGTATTTTAATGATCAGCAAACCTTGCAATGTTTAGAGTTTAATTTTAGATGCTTCACTGAACTTTAACTTGAAAATTTTCTCATTAGATTCTCCACTAAATGGCTTGACTTCCAGGAAATGATCTAGAAGTGCTCTATGTTGGTCAGAGCAATCCCAGGCACAGTTAAAGGTTGGGCAGAGAAGTGATTAAGAGCAGCCCTGCGCAGAAGGACTTGGGGGTGTTGGTTGACGAGAAAATAATCATGAGCCAGCAATGTGCGCTTGCAGACCAGAAAGCCAACCATATCCTGGGCTGCATCAAAAGGAGTGTGACCAGAAGGTCAAAGAAGGTGATCCTGTCCCTCTACTCTGCTCTCGTGAGACCTCACTAAGAGCATTGTGTGCAATTTTGGTGTCCTCAACATAAAAAGGACACGGAAGTGTTGGAACAAATCTAGAAGAGGGCCATGGGAGGACTGGAGCACCTCCCACATCAATATAGTTTGAGAAAGTTGAGACTGTTCAGCTTGGAGAAGAGAAGGCTGCGTGGAGACCTCACAGCAACCTTCCAGTATCTGAAGTGGGGCTATAAGGATGCTGAGGAGGGACTCTTCATGAGGGACTATAGTGATAGGAGAAGGGGTAATGGGTTCAAACTTAAACAGGGGAGGTTTAGACTGGGTATGAGGAAGAAGTTCTTTACTGTGAGGGTGGTGAGGCACTGGAATGGGTTGCCCAGAGAAGTTGTGAATGCTCCATCGCTGGAGTGTTCAAGGCCGGGTTGGACATAGCCTTGGGTGGCATGGTGTAGTGGTTTAGTGTGAGGTGTCCCTGCCCATGGCAGGGGGTTTGGAACTAGATGATCTTGAGGTCCTTTCCAACCCTAACTATTCTACGATTCTATGATTCTATGATACTATACCTTGTTAATATGCACTGCTTCTGGCAAAAATGCATCAGATATATTTTTTCTGCATACTAAGAGGTCATGGTAGGTACACATAGACAGAGAAAACATAGGATCCAGATGGGGAAATAAATTGATTGTGAGGGTGAGGATAGCCAAATCCTTCTAAACTCTATGCTGCTATTGCTAGATTAATGCATCCTGTTCTACAAGAGTAACACACTGCAGATCTGGGATGTGGAAGCCATCTTACTGTGAAAGCTGTCTGTGCTAAACTGTGCCCAGCTCCTTCCCACCCCTGCCACCCCATACTCTGTATGCATTCCTAAGATGGGCAAATATATCTATGTGTGGTGGCACTTAGCAGTGAAACACCTTAATCAGGAAAAAAACCTGGATGATTTTGTTCAGGGATGAATTTTGAGACTGAATAGCTTATCATTTCATTCTCTTTCCTGAGTCACAACTGCCTATTCTGTCTGTCTTTGAAATTCCTGTACTTTAAAAGAGAAAAGGAGAGCATTCAGTGCATTCAGTATGTGACTGTACACCCAGTAAGAAGAAAAGTAAAAAAAAAAGAAAACCCTGTGATCTTGCTGCATGCACAGCTTCTTGCTTTAGTTGCTGCTACAGGTGCCATGCGCTGGTTGATGGGGCTTCTGCCGCTATCTAGTAAAGCACAACCACAGCAGATTAGTTTCCTTCCTTTCAGAGATGCTGTCTGGATTAACTGATATGGGCTATGTCAGAAATTTTTGCTGAATAGTCTGAATGTATATCTTGCACATGAAGTTAGCACACTAAAACACGCAAGTTAAAAGAATATCAACATTCAGGTACATTTTACTACTTCTCACTCTTTTTCTTGATCAGCTCAAAGTTAAACAGTGAATAATTACAGGGTTTTGATGGTTGTTGTGACTGAACCAGAACTTCAAGTCAGAAAAAAAGAATCTGGATTTGCCCAAACACTGCAAGTTGTGGTTTTTTTTTTTTTTATTTCATTTCCTCTTTAGAAATAAAATTAGCACAATTTTAGTGTGAAAATTTTGAAATGGGAAATGAAAATAGATTTAAATGCAGGGTTCTTATTATCAAATGTTTTTGACAGGGAGTATTAATGTTACTTCATTAGTTTTGTGGACAATTTTGGCCAATCTGAGGAAGAATTTTTCAGTGAATAAAATATTTTATGAAGCAATATCCATCCTTCCTAAAAATTATAATGTACTTTTCCATATTATCTGAATTTGCAGTAGAAGATCTATAGGGAATGATATTATATCACTTCAAGACCAAGTTAAGGAAACTCTTACCTTGAGAGGCAGAAACTAATTTTAACAGAAAAGTTCTGGTTTGTGTGCAAAATTCCAGCTTTGTGCTAAGAGATTAAATACCATAGTCTATTGCTCTGAAATTCTGATTTGAAGGGAATAATTTCTGCATTAGTCGAATTTTGTGTATTCATCCCAAACCATCAATCACACAGCATTTACATAAAGTTAGGCTTTACCAGGCTCGAACAGTGGCTTGGGATGCATAATTTCAGTCCATTTAGCCTGTGTTGCTTTGGAAAGTGCAATACTATTATCTGGCCAAAGTTTGTCATGTTCACTGCAGATTAATACATTTATAAAAAAAGGAATAATGGTACTCTTTTTTACTAAGAATGAGTTATTGGTTTCTGTCATGGTTTAAGGCCCTTGTGCAATTTTGCCCCCTCACTCCCCCCTCTTTCTTCCCCCAGTCCCGGGAGGATGAGGAGAATCGAAAGAATGAATGAGATAAGAACAGTTTAGTAACTAAGGTATAACACAAATCACTACTGCTACCACCAATAATAATACAAAAGAAATACAAGGAAA
>JASSUY010034918.1:0-43366 GCA_032466535.1 Forpus xanthops | reverse complement strand
TTGCACTTGGCATGGTTAAACTTCATCAGGTTGGCATCAGCCCACCTCACAAGCATGTCAAGGTCCCTCTGGATGGTTTTCCTTCCCTCCAATGTATTAACCAAACCACACAGCTTGGTGTCATCAGAAAACTTGCTGAGGGCATACTCAGTCCCACTGTCAAAGACTTAGGTCTTCTTTCTATTTTACAAGAAGACTGCATCTTTCCCAGCTAAAACTTGGAAAAGAGAGAACTGCTGCTACAGAAATATGCACTTAAGCTTTGAATTCAGCCCTGCTGTTGCAAGCACCAGTGTTGTGCCTTCTCCTTGCACGTCCATCAGTCCAGCTCTGGGCCGATGAAAAACCTCTTGGAGAGTACTGCTCCCCCTTTTTGGCATCTCCTAGGAGTTGGGCTCCAACTGCCTGCAAGAAGACTAAACGATCCTAAAGATGAAGTAGCCACCCATCATCATTTCAGCACAGTGTGTGCTGATAATCCCTCCTTTTAATAACAGCGATGCTGCTGTGACTTCTTGGCACTTTTTCTGCAAATCCACTTGCTTCCTGGAAAAAATCAGGCATGCCTTACTCCATGCCTGGCCAAGAAAGTCCAGATGCTCTACTGCTGCATCCCCGTGCTGCACTTAGTCTGTTAATGCTTTCATGTGAAAACAGTGTGACACAAGGGAACCCTAAGCTGATACTCTATTTATTTCTTCTGTAAAGTCACTTCTTGGAGCAAGAGGTAAAGGTTACGAATGAATAGCTGTTGACTCCAGAAGTTACTCTTCTAAAGCAAACCAACACTGATTTTTATATCTGTTTATCTGAAGCTTACAGAACACTACACACCATGTAAACACAAGGCAGCACAGAGGGAGTTGAAAGCAAGGACCAACCACTGTGATTACATCTGCAAACAGCACAGGGAAACACAAAAAAGTGGATTAAAAACTGTGATTGCTGAGCCACAAAGTCTTTGCCTCTACTGCAGCAATACCAAGCCTGAGAGACATGAAGCCAAAGCCCCTCAGATACATCTTTGTATTACCTATTGGAAAGGAAAAGCTCGGATGTGCAGTGATGTCCAGTAGGAGGTCTGATCAGAAAATGTTCTTCCATGCAGCTATTCATACAAAAAAGGTTATAAAAATATCTTGCTTGTATGTATTTAGATTAAAAGTGCTGGCATTAAGGTTGTGTGTGGGAAGTAATAGGCAGGGCAAGGGAAAGGAGACAACGTGGTCTGATGCCTCCTACCTGCTCCTCTAAAAGGTCCTGGGTATGAGAGGTGACCCATTGATCTCACCACTGTCCTTCTCAGCACTTCATAGGAGTGAAGGGAAGAATCCGTCATCTATTTCAGGACACCTAAATCCCTGCAGTCCTGGATCTCAGCATTATAGGCAGCTTCATAACAAAAAGGCTTGGTATACTGGCTTCTTTCCCTGACATTGCCAATGCCAAGTGCTTAAGGACAACAACTTAGCCTTAAAAAACTTAGTATTCCTTTCTGATTGTTTTCTTAACCAAAGTACAGGCTATTTTGCTTCTTTTCAGCCACGAGAGCATGCTCAGAAGTCATCTCAAAGCTTGTCTCTGCAACTGTCAAGGCTGCAAATATGCATTAAAACAAAAGCTGAGCTTCTCACCCCAAAACTATGCTCCAAATACTGGTGCTGTCAAAGCCAGTTATCACAAGACTTTCAACAAAAATCAGAAAGACGGTGACTGCCCTTCCAGCAAAGCATTCTTTGTGGCTACGTGTAGCCAGCTGAATCTCAGCTATGTGGTCTTAGACACACAAGTTAGTTCCTCCAGCTGCGTGACAAGCTTTAACTATATTTACTCAAGAAGATGGCTCCACCAGTGTCCCTGCTCACTGGCACCCACAGTGGCCTGATGCACAGTTCAATAGAGGACAGTGGTACATGCACAGCATCTGCTGGATGCTCAAGAAGCAGAAGATAAAGCTGAAAAAGTGGTGGTGCTTACAAGTCATAGATGTGAGGGGTAAAGAATAGATTGTGTTGGGTAGAAAACAGCAAAAAAGACCAATAATTAGAGTACTTTTGGTCCAAGTACAAGCACACGGGCCAAGTGTCCCTGTTCAACTGAAAATGTATTTGGGAGAGGTCCCACACGAAGCCGCAGCGCTATTCCTGGCCACACTCTGGGTGAGCTATGCCGGCCCGGAATGCGCGCTTCAGGAATGCAGCTGGACAGGCTGTGTTTAGGAAAAGTTGTGTATCCTACCAACAGCGAGGAGGATCGGAACTCTCTAATAACCACACTCCTCCCTCTGCAGGGGGTTTTGCACAGCAAATTGCCCTGCTGCCCTTTGCTCCCATCACTGCACTAGGCACTGGCCACCCACGAGACCCAGCCACCCTGGAGCAGCTTTGTGCAGCCCTCCCTGCCACGCAGCGATGCTCCCTGCATGCTGCCTATGCTGCCAGGGTGGTGTTGAGGTGGGGCTTGCTGCAGACATGAAGGCAAGCATCTTGATAAACTCTGTGGGATCTTCACTGAGACCAAGCAGGAAAATCTCTGGCTTCCATCGAATCAGCTGCTGGTGCAGGAGAGGGCTTCTTGCATACGGAAGAATGAGCTGTTCTGTAAAACAGGTAGTTCTGGGCTAGAAACACATAAGGGACAAGAGGGTCAGCAAAGAGGCACCTTCATATCCAGCTGGGAACAACTACCCAGGCTGCTTCCCCTGCAGTGGTTTCTATAGCACGATGATGAAATCTGCATTTGCTTAATGCTTCTATGATTCTGTGATCAACGGTCAGTGAGAAAAACTGGGAGAGAGGGCAGATGTGCTGGGTGGTCCAGCTGCAAGCAGTGACCTATCAGATTTTCTCCCCCATCCTGCTGAATGCAGTCCTGAAGCAGGCAGCATGCCCGATGGGCAGGGCTGTAACCCCCTGGCACCTTTCCACACCTCACCTGGGGCCACCTTAGGAAACTGCCGTGCCCAGGGATGGCTCTTCACACAATGCAAACAGCTGCTTTCTGAGGCTGCAGGAGGAACAGGATGGGAATTTCCCACTCCATTCACTCCATCTGTGTTCCTACCTTTCCTTCTGGGGACACCCATCCCCTGCAGCAGGCTCTGCCCTTGGACTGCACCATCCTTCTAACTCTGAAGGCTCCAAATCCCTATAGGAGATTAAGATGCAAGAAGGCTGCAGGAAGGAGTACCCTGGCATTAACCACCTCCCTGTTAACAGGCATCATGAGGAGGAGAGCAGTGGGCAAAACCAGGGAGAATTTGAGTCACCAAACTGGGTCTATTGAGACTGCAGGCAACCAGGTAGCGATGCTTGTTGCACACGGGGACCTGAAAGCCACAGAAAACACTGCAGTGCTAATCACAAACTTCACGTCCATTGTAAGAGCCACAGCCCTGATGTGCCACAAGGAGTACAGGAGATGAAAGGCATGGCCACTGTGTGATGTCCCTGGGGTAATTACAGGAGCCCACTGATCATTCTAGGAGCTCAGCTATGACCTGCACTACAAAGCTGGGCCAAGCCGTCCCCACTGCTGATTTGAGCTTCTCAGGTGCGATGCTCTCCAAGCTCAGTGCTTTCGGTGCCTTTTGCTTTCCTCAGCACTGGTGGTGCAGCACACACACCACCAGCATGGCACTGAAGCTGATCCAGCTCTTGGCTTGGTGCACTGCTGTCCCACAGAGGAACCTGTGTCACTGCAGCCGGTTCAGGTGCTGCTGGCTGATTGCCCTCTGCAGCTCTGAAATCCTGCTCTTCTCCATTGTGGAACTGGATGTCAAGTCCTTACAACTCCTGGCTGCAAAACCCTAGGCTTATCCCAGTGGGTGGGAGGTGAAGACACCCGTTGACATGGAAAACATATATTTTCTATGAAATCAAATCCCAGTCCTGCTGTCAGCTGCATCATGCACCATTTACTGTAACCAAGAAATAATTTGCAGATGTACTTCCAGTTTGGCAAGAGACAAGTCCTTCGGGCTGCTCCTCTTTTCAGTTTGCTGATATTAATTTGCTGCCAGCCTCTTTCCTCCTTTAGCTCTACCTATGGCACAGGGAGGAGGGAGCACTCGCCCATTGCGTGCGACATACGTGGAAGTTGGCTCATAGGCAGCACCCCACTGGTTGTCTTTTCTGCATGGGGAACTGCCAGTACTATTGTGGCTTCCTGCTCCCTGCTATCTGTCCTACCCACATCAGCCATGTTTAGAGTCACATTTCTGCTAAGGAAGGTAAAGCCAAGGCATCATTTCACTTTTGCTAAGTATTTTGTTTCACACCCGCTCACAGGTATTTGCTCACGAAACTGTGCTGCTCCTCTCCCTCTGCTTCTTCAAGAAGCTGCTGCTCTGCACTGATTCCATTTCACTGCAGAGCAGGCATCTCCCCAGCGAGATCAAGTAACTCACCCAAGGTCAACCGGCAGCTGGCGAGACCAAATCCGCCCTTGGGGCCAGTGTCCTGGCTTGAGTCCTCACTTTACACAAACAGCCCTCTCACCCCCACATCAGCACCAAGACCCCATCTACAGGGTTAAAATATTAGGCTTGGGCTTTCAAAGGTGACAAAATTTCAGCCCCCTGATCCAGCCAGGAGCTGCTTCCCTTTATTCCCTTTCTGCATCCTTAACTGAGTGGTGTCAGTGCCAGATCTAGCAGTAAGTTGTTGGACGATGCACAGCACAACTCGCCAGCCACATCCAGCACTGGAACCTGCCTCTAAAGGTGAGTCATGACATCCTCATGGGCTGCGTGACTTGCGCCAGAACAGTCTGGCTCCCGCACCTCTTTCAACGCCAGCTGCCTCCTTGATGACTACATCAGGTTTAATGGTCACGGGACGGGCAGGCAGGAACTGCTGTGATTTCATTGCAGCCATGACCTGATTCACCCTTCATCACACCATTTACTCTGTCTGTGGAGCAAGGGTCAGTAGACTCGTCTATCTGGTATGAGGATTAATTCCCACCAGTAATGCTTTGAAGATGAGAACACTGGGTGCCATTGTTAGTGCTGTTAGACCTGTGCTCTGCCAACCTGAGAACCAAGGTCTGGTAAAGTACAGGCAGGAGTCCCTGGTGAGAGGCATTCGGTCATACATGTTTGCATGATATCCCTGTCCCAGGAGGATCCCAAAGGAATTCACTGACAAGTGCCTTGAGGGACCCATGTCCACCAGGCAGTCAGCAAGAAGCTTCTAGGCAGGGGCAGGAGGGTCCCTTTCCACCCCCAGAGCCAAAGGGAGGTCTGATCCAGGGTAGAGCTACTGAATGTTTTGAAAGATAAGGCTCCACAGGACACCTGCAAGCACCCAGGCAGGAGAAATAGAATCCCAGGCACAAACCAGCTCTCCTAAAGCATCCCTATAGCACACACACCAGCGAGCGAAGCTTATTCTGACATTTGCTCTCCCCCAGTGACTTGCTGCTTTCAGGGAACAGAAGTGTAGTAAAATAAAGCTTGGGCCACACCATAGCTCACTGTTCCCAGAGTCTGATGCTCTTCATCCTCACTGTGTGTCTTTGCCAGACAGCAAACCCTCCCACAGCAGCGTGAGCCACAACATGCCCAACCAGGGATAATGGGAGCACAGAGGCTACCAGGCCTGTCTCCCTAAGGAAGCATCCATCACCTGGCTCATTTGTGGGGTAAAAGAGGGGCACTTCTGTTTCTGAGGGTTGACAGCACAGCTGCCTCAGCCAAACATGGCTCCTCACCTCTCCCCATCAGATGGTGGGAGCTCCTCTGGGATGGCCTGAGGATCCTCTGAGATGTGCCAAATGAGGGTTTGTTTCCCAGGGTTTGCTCTGAAAGAGGGTTCCTGGCTTTACCCCCATGCAGGAAATGCACTCTTTAATGCAGACATTGAGGATACAACGACCACAGCAATATTTCTCCCAAAACCCACTTTCCTGTGGGAACCCAAGTGAGTCACAACCAACAGCCACCACCCGCTGCCCTTCTGTAAGCCAACACTGATGGGGTTTGTTACACACTGTCCACTGCAGTACCCTTCAGCCACAGCCTCAGAGCCCGTTTTCACTGACAGAGCTGATTTCCAGTGTTAGCTTTGCCCTGTGGTGTCTATAATCCATAAATCCTGATTATGAACCTATAGAGGTTGGAGACACCGCTGAAGTCCTGACCACCCTGCATGCAGAGTGGCTGCACCACTGCACCAGGACTGTGCCCACCCCCAGCTGCACCATGTGGAAGCTTGGCAGCATCACCCTGCACCTAGCTTCTCCCAAAAGTTCAATTTTTCCCTTTGGAACTGTGCTATGGTGAATCCCCTCTGGCCCCAATCAGCTGCAGGCCATGGCAGAGCCATCCCTGCACGCCCTGAGGTAAAACTCATTCCTCACATGAAGAGCCCAGCCCTGGAGGGATTCAAGGTTAGGCAGCTCAAATAGGAGGCAATAGAGGCTGCTTTGATGTCTGTGCAACACGCACACACACATGTGCACACCAGGCTGGCTGCCCCGATTGGTTTCTACAGAGCCAGTAATGCTGGCTGTGATGGACGTGCTGCAGGGAGGCCTCTTCAAGAGCCATCACACTCAGTAGGGATGGAAACATTCTCCCTTCACAGCTAAATGCACCACTTTTAATCCCTCTGCCTCTGATTCCCAGATCCGTAAACAGGGAGGCACAACCAGTTATAGATGTACTGCCTTTGGACAAAACCATCCCTGCATCTGCCGAATCTCTGCACCTTCCCATGCAGTGCAGGGGTTTGTCCCCGCTACGTTAACCCCGACATGCCAAAGGCCTGAGTAAAGGTACTTTAATGATACTGTTAAGGAGGCTGCTGCCCTGAACACCTCGGTGTGGAAGCACGTGCGCGGGAGAAGCTCCCCAAAAAGCCTCCCCACTGTGACCTGCTCCCATGCAGACCATAGCTACTGCTCCCAGCCAGTGCGAGCAGTGCAGCAAAGCCAGGAGCAGATCTATTTCAGTCTGCAGGGAAAGGGTCCATGCTCCGGAGCAGCAGCTCTGATTTCTGCCTATGCAGAAGTGTCAGCGCCTGCGGCAGGTCCAGCCCAGTGAACACCGGCTCTGCGCCTGTGTGTCTGCTCTCAGTTCTGTGTTGTGCTTTCAACCATACCATTTGGACTAGATGAACTTAAGGTCCTTTCCAGCCCTAGCTATTTTCTATGATCCTATGATTTTTCACCTTGTGCTCAGGCTGTCCTACAGTGCTGATGGTGGCAGGGCTCCTGCCGCACTGTGTTAAAACCTCTGAAGGGTTTAACACTCTCCCTGCTTGGTTGAACCCAGAGCTCTCACCAGGTCACGGTGATCTACCTCAGCAGCTGATCAGATCAAAGAACCACAGAATGGTTTGGTTTGTAAAGGACCTTAAGATCATCTTGTTCAAACTCCCTGTCATGAACAGGGACACCTCACACTAAACCATGTCACCCAAGGCTCCGTCCACCCTGGCCTTGAACACTGACAGAGATGGAACATTCACAACAATCAGCATCAGTGGCTCCCTGGCCACTCACAAGGGTTTCATGGTGCTTTTGGGTTATCACCCCAGATCATGACAGCTTTTAAGAGATGGGACAACTCAATGCCCGCACCTGCCTTCCCTCATGCTCGTTTCTCTCTCCATTCCCTTCTGTAGGCTGAACCTGCATTCAGACTTGCCAAGCAATCCTCATTGAAAGGATGAAGGTATTTCCAATGACATGGATCTACCTGGCTTCACCCACTCTCCAGGGCAGGACATGGATGACAGACCACAGCCTTTCAGGGACACACTTTGCTCAGTGATGCTGTTAGCAGGTTGCCTCACCCCAAGCAGCTCCATTGCTGCAAACCTAGTTCCCTCCAGCATCTTCTGGTTGCATCACTTGCAGTGATTCTGTTGGAAGATGCTTGCTGGAAGGCAAACTGCTGAAGAAAGCAAACAAAGGTAATTTTGCTACTAAAAACACTCTCACAGCTTAAACAATATTCCCTGCCATGCCAAAAATAGCTGGCAGGAAGCATGGACCACTGCCCTGAAAGGGTGGATTGGATGAGCAGAAGGGAGCTTGGCCCTGGTGGCCTTGTATTCGCATTTTATTTTATGGACATGCTGTAGCCCAGTGCTGCTCTAAAGCATTTCCTGTCCCAGGGACCACAGCCACCCTTCAGACATAGCAGCATTTAACTGATGAGTTTTCACTCTTCCTCCCACTGGTGAGCTGCAGCAGGAGATGAAGGCAGGATGGCCAACACTCCTGGAGTGGACCTTCCAGCATTAGCAGGCACTCACCCACAGCTCTGCTGCCTGCCTTCAGCCACGGCAGCACTGTATCTCCACACGCAGCCCTCCAGTGCTGGTTTCTCTTAGGGATTTGGGGGTTTGTGAGGGTGGATACGTAACACCGTCACTTGCAAGCGCCAGATGTTGCTGAACGCCTGACAGCCGCTGGAAGAGCAGCCGGGGAACTGCTGGCAACGTGACCCAGATTAGGGCAGTTTATCCCTGCAGCCCTGCAGGCAGCCGCTCACCACGTCTCTTTTCAGCCCTCAGCCCCAAGCACTGGCCAGGCAAAGCCAACAGTTGCTCCATCCCAATGGCCACCCCATCCTGATGGCTGCCCGCCCCTTCCCACGGGATTGGAGCTGCTCCCGGTCGCCCAGGAACACCCCACATGCGGTGCCCCCAGGTAATGCCAACTGGCAATATGAAAATCAGTATATTGAGATCCATCCACCACAGCACAGGGTAAACACGTTGTAATCATAACCCAAAATGTCCCATAGTGCATCTCGGGCTGTGAACATGCCCCTCAGACTGGGTTTGAGTGCAAACCCCCCATGTTCTTAATGTTAGTACGTAACTTAACGTAACTTCTGCTACCAAATGCCAGTGCATGCATACAATAAACTATGTGTATAGACATCATAGATGTTTCCATATGCAATATTGCCATATATATGTATGTTTCACCGCATTTATCTATAAAATATAAAAATAATTAGTGTTATGTATAAAAATAAGATTCATATAAACCTGCATGAATATATAAAAATAGGCACATAAAACACAATATACATAAAACATGCTATACGTTGTACGTTTATGTATGCTGTTCATACATAAATCTTTATGCAAGTATAAAATATATACACATGAAGCACGTATTTAGAACTCATTCAATACAGAAAATTTTCTCTGTACATAGCGTTCTCTATATAGAACCACATACTACATTATATAGAGTCTGCATGTTTTCACAGGGTTCTATATTTGTCTGTATGCTCAGATTCTGTGTATTTCTATAAATAGAACACATTTTTGTAATACACGAAATTGTAAACCACATTCACAAGTGTTAACAAACATGCCTGTGTAAATGCTTATATCAGTAAACCGAATATAGGAATATATCTCGCACACACATTATATGTGGAACTGCTATACGCACAAGACGTTACGTGTATCCCAACCGACAGTCGCCGGTTCATACACGGAACGCACGCACACCGCACGCACTCACGCACGCCCCGCCGCAGCTCATGCCCCCTGGCCACGCCCCCTCCCACAAGCCCCGCCCCTCGCCCCGCCCCGATAAACACCGCCACGTGCGGCGCGGCGGGGGCGGGCCCAGCCCTGCGCTTCCGGCAACACTCCGCGGCATAAATAGAGCGGCGCGGGCCGCCGACCGCAGCCCCGCGGCACTTTCCGCGCCGCTCCGCGCTGCTCCGCGCTCCTTCCGCACCGCTCCCGTCGCCGCCGTTCCTCCTCACCCTCCTGTTGTCGGCCCCGCTCCCCGTGCTGCCCCGCTCCGTCTCGCCGCCATGCCGTTCCTGGGGCAGGACTGGCGGTCCCCCGGGCAGAGCTGGGTAAAGACAGCTGATGGATGGACGCGCTTCCTCGACGAGAAGAGCGGCGGCTTCGTCGGCGACATCAGCAGGTACCGGCGGAGGCTCGGTCCGGTCCCCGCTCCTGCCCCCCGTCATGGCGGTGCCGCCAGGGGGCGCCGCGGTGGGTCGGTAAGATGGACGGCGGTGTCTGCTGTCGCCCGGGCTGGGACGGACCCGGGGAGGCTCCCGTGCGGGGCTGGCGGTGACACCGGGGCTGGCGGTGACACCGGGCCTCGGTGTCGCAGACGAGAGGGGGCTGGGCGGCTTTCCCCCGCGCATCTCTCGTTCCGGAGCCCGTCTCTCTCAGCCCCGGCGGCGGTCCGGGTTGTCGGCACACAGCGGCCGTTGTCCTCCCGGTTGTGGGATGGGAACGAGGGGGGTGAAGACTGTCGCAGCCCCACGGGTTGGGCGATGGATCCACGAGGAGCATCGCTGAGCCTCCTGTGGGATCATGGGGTATCCCCCTCCTGAAACAGCCCTGTCTGGGGCTTCCTGGCTCTTGAGCTGGAGCGGGGTGATGTGTTTGAAGCCATGCGTCTTCCGCAGCCCATGAGTAATGTACCTTCCGTGCTGCTTGACTAATCTGCCTGTGTAACATCAACAACCCCCCGAGCTGCGACGGGCAGGAAGCCTGTGCAACACTGTGGGTGTTGATGGTCTCCTGCCAGGTTGCTCTCGTCAGAACCAGGCGCTTCTCAGAGCTACATCTTGGTTTTAGTTAGGTTTGGGCTGAGGGATGTGTCAGGAATGTCCGTGGCAAAGGGACATATAGCAAACAGGGATTTGCTGTGAGCCATTGCTGACATGTTGTTGTGCAAGGAGGTTTATGTAGCAGGTCTCCCTTTTGTGCAAGCTCAAAATTAAAATGAAGCTTAAAATTGAAAGCATCTCATTTATAAGTAGGTAGGAAAATGGCTCTTAATAATGTGATTGTGTTGGGAATACTGGCTTTGTTGTGGGTTTATACATCCCTTTTCCCATTAAAAGGTGAGCAGGTGACATACTGGGCCCAGTTTGAGGTCCTTGCAGTGCCAGGTCCTGGTGTCCAACTGTTCAACCTGTCAAGATGCCTTGGATGCATGTGGAAACCTGGCAGTACATAAACAGGGGGGTAATCTGCTTCCCATGCTGGAATTTGTCCACTGCTGTTGTTATGGAGGTTTCAGATTACAGAGTCATTCAGTAGGAAGTCAACAGTCAAGGGTGTGCTGTTGGCACATGAGATTTAAAGCAGATCTGTCTCATGCTCTTGGGCCTGGATTCTGCCTCTGCATGGGGTGCTTTGACCTGGCTTATTATTGATTCTGTGTAACCCTGATAAGACATGAGCTTGAACATCTCAAGCCTGTTTTTTCCCTTACTGCCACCCTCTGTTCTTTGGCTTTGGTCCCCTTACCAGAAAGCAGCATGGATGGGGAAGATGTGCAACTGAGATGTTCTGCATTTAGGTTTAGGTGATCCTGGTGCTGTTACTGTGAATATTGGGCACTTGCATTGCTGCTGTTGTTCCCCTCCTGCAGTGTGATGGTGGAACCTCCAAGAGTTCTGCACTTCTCATTATCTGTGAGAAGAACATGGAGCAGGAAGGAGGAGCTGAGGCTCTTGGTGTTCTGAAACCAGGGAAGTTTCTTCTGCATTGGGAGCCATGTGAGACGCCAAACCAAGAACACTCTGGAAGAGGCCTGGTGCCTCATGGGGTTGAAACTGAGCTGGTCACTTGGTTTCCATGTATGCTTCTGGTGTGGCTGTGCTGTCAGATAGCAAATGGGAGACGAGGAACCTTGTCCCACAGGTTTCATTCCCTTGCAGGAGCCTGTGCTGGGTAACTGTCAGAGATTTGAGCTGGTATGGTGCTCACGTTGTCTTTTGGAGGCAGTATAAAGATGAGGGCTGTGGAGGAAGGGGTCTGGCTGTGTGAAGGTCCTCATGGCTGTTGTGGAGGAAGCTTGCCCAAGGCTGTAAGCAGCACTCTTAAGGGCCTGCCAGAGCTCCAGGGCTGTCCCAGCCACAGCAGCTGAGAGGTGCAGTGAAGTGGCTGGGACCCTTCTTTGAACTCAGAGCTGCAGACAGCCCTTTCCCATCCCTTGTGAGCTGCTGGGGCAATGGAGGAGCTGTCTGTTTCATTCTCTTGCATGCGTTTCCTGTCGTTGCAGCATCTCCACACATACACATCATCCCCACAGCTCTGGGCAGCATGGTGGGTGCAGGGTCCTCTGGTGTGAAAGCTCCTGGTGGGTGCTGCCGCCCCCATGGATCTGTGCTACAGTGAAATGACTGCCTGCAGGCTTCCCAGTTTCACATGCTACATGGATCTGCTCATTTGCAGGTCTGAAGTATGTGGAGATGTTGATGCAAATCCTCTTTGTAAATAGTCTTTCATTGGCCTTGGAGGAAATAAGGGGTTATAGTTCTCTGCACTAATCATATAGTTACACCAGAGCCCCAACAAAAGAAGATGGGCAGTCTTGAACTAGAGATCCTAGCTGTTAATTTGTATAGTCACTACTATGTGGTGTTTGGAAAGCCATCAACTGAATCTGAACCTCAGCTGAGCTTGAAAGAATGTTTGGTAGGGACTCTTTTGTTAATAAATATTTTGAGTGCATATATGTGTCCTCAGAGATGTCTAAATATGTCTTTCTATGGAAGTCTGAATGGCTGAGAGGAATCTGCCACCTACAGCAGGAGGATATGGTGCTACTTAAAGATAGAAATAGGTTAAAGGAGGGAAAATACTGCCCAGTAGTGTCCCTGCACTAACTATGCAGTCTGTATTGCTTGTTCCTCTTTGTTATGGGTATCATAGCACAGAAATAAGAGGTCAGAGGCTCATTTAAGAATACCATTACTGGATGCAAAGTCTGCATGCAGACTTCTTGAGAGCAGCCTGCAAGGAGGCAGCTTTGGAGCTCCCAGAGAAAACCTGTGTATTTTCTCTCCTTGCAGGAAACAGTGTTCAGCAGACTGCAGAAATAAACAGAAACCTTGCTTTGTGTCATTCACAGCTTTTGTAAGAAGGATGAGCACAACAAAGAGAATCTCTTCAACAACCTGAACTATGATGTTGCTGCCAAGAAGAGAAAAAAAGACCTGCTGAATAACAGAGCCAAGATTCAATGTAAGATGTCTATTTGGGATTTCTTTTTCAGGAGGAGTTGCTGCAATACAATGGAAAATGCTTCATATCTCTGTTTTTTGCAGCTCATGAAGCCTTCCAGAGTGCCTTGAAGGGCTTTGCGCCCATGTTTGACCTAAGTAGAGAACTTGGATACAGTTTAATGTGAAGATTTATGCCCCTGTTATAATCCTTGCTCTGAGGAGCTGTGCTTGTTGTGTTCAAATTTGTCATTTGTGCTTGTCAGAAGGAGGGTAATTTTTTCCTATGATACATTCAAATGAAACAGTTCCAGGGTTTGGTGTCCCCCCCCCCCCCCCCCGTAGACTTCCTTGTGCACAACAAGCTAAATTTATTCTTGCTTCCATATGCATGTTGAGCACTAATCTACATTACTGGAGGCTATAAGCCTGAATGCAAGCTTTGATCCTATCTCTGTGCGCGGAGTGCGTGAAAAATAAGATTTCAGCTCGCTCGAAACAATGGAAGGTTTGAAATCTCTGTGCTCGGTGAGCAGCAGGGGTCTGGATGGTGCTCTGTGGAGGACTCGGGAGCCTGCAGGGGCAGCAGGGTCTGTGTTGATCTGATTGAAAGATAGGTACTAGAGTTCAGTGTGAGGGCTACAAATGTAAACATACACAGAGGAAATGAGTTACAATTCCCACACTACTATTAGCTCGTTGTGCATCCCCCAGGATTTCAGAAACTGGTGCCAGAAGTTGGCCCCTCAGTGTGTTTGGTTCTCTGAACAAACAGATGTTACCATGACAGTTTTTGGCTGGATTCTGCTGTGACCTACTATTTAAAAGGGCCTGGTGCAGGGTCTGCACATCCATAACTGAGATGGGTTGGCCTTGGGCTCACAGTACTAGGCAGCAGTGACATCGCTGCATCCTTAGGTGGAAGGACTCCAGAAGTCTGGTATTTTCTTCAAAAAAAGAAGTCTAGCAGGACAGGGAGAATAATTTTCCTTACACTAGCTGTTGAATTGCCAGTGTGTGGTGGAAGTAGTGTCAAAAGCCTGTGGGAGGAGGATTGAGCAGCGAAACTGCTTACAATAAGGGCTCTACTGCAAGCCAAGTCAGTGTGTGGTGGGTACAGGAAAGCTATTTTGGGGAGTGCATGAGACAACTCCCATTTCTGAGGGAAGGGAGGGGCAATTAGAAATAGGAAAATTTTGGTCCCAAATAGGTTTTTCTTTTTTAGCAAGTTAGCTGCAAGCACAAGCATGTTCCTCTGAGCCTGACCTCACTGCTAAAAGCTCTCTCCCACATGCCTGGTGTCTCATGACATTTTTGCTCAACTTCAAATTTGACATTCAATCCCAAGCCTGTAACCAAGGTAATGAATAGTTAATAAAATCAATAACAACAGATCCTGGCTGTTGCCCCACTTACTGTCTGGGACCAAAGAAGAGGAGGTGCTATGGTATATCTATGGCTGGCAGATTAAACATTTAGAGTCTTGAGTTGTGTCACTGAAACAGAAGCCCTCTCTATGGCTCAGGGCTGCAGTCTCAAATGAAGGAGTATGGAAATAAAGCAGCTTAGCAAGTTCCTAGATTTGATTTCAAGTGCAGATGGTATAAACACAAAATAACTTCATTTGCACTAGAAGGGCAGTGAGTGTTATGAGCAGAACAGAGATCCAGCTCTCTGAGGTGGGAGATTAACTGAGCAAAATGTCTTTATCCAAACAGATTTCCACCAGGAGAAGTGGATCTATGTTCATAAGGGGAGCACAAAAGAGGTGAGTGCCTCCATAGTCTCTTTGTTCCATTTTCTACTGTGTTGGGGCTTTTTTTCCACACAGTGGGAGATACTGTGCTGGTATAAATCAGCAAAAGCTCTTCAGAGATAAGTGGAAGATCTGGCTTGTGGTTGGAATTTCAGTAATGATTTTAAGCCCCAATCAGGGAGCCAGGGCTTGCTGTACATGTGTTTAAAATATGACTTGTTTGCTTCCCTCAAAAAAAAAAAAACACACCAAAACCCAGCCATTTGCAGACCAAGCCATAATACTGTTCTTGGCTTTCACCCAGAACAGTCCTAACATGGAAAATCATTGGAATCATCACAACGCCTTGCTTGTGCTCATGGAGAGAAGCAGCTGTATGAGGCTGCTCTGAACTTGCCCTATATATTGAACTCTGGGAATGTGTGGTGCATTCTCACCCATAAATTTATGGGTCATGAGCAGATCTCAGCTCACTGTTGAGGAAAATACCTCAATCTATATCTGGCCATGCCCACTCCTGATGTCAGTAAGTGTGGCTCTGTGGGAGGCCTCCTCCAGATAAAAGTTGCTCCCATGGTTTGTACCCATGAGCTTGCTCAGTCGAGTTGCCTGGGTCACATCTACCTGGTGCTGTCTGGACTCATGTCAACCAAAACATGACCCAGACTCTGGATTTTTTTTCCTCAGCGCCATGGTTACTGTACCTTGGGGGAAGCCTTCAACCGACTTGACTTCTCCAGTGCTATCCTGGACTCCAGGAGATTCAACTACGTCGTGAGGGTGAGTGAAAGGCCAGGGTTTATTTTACTATGATGGTGGTGGAGGCTCTGAACTGAGCTGCAATTGGATGACTTGAAGCCCTGGCCAAGAGATGCCCAGGCATGACAGTGGGGGTGTTATGCTTTGCTGCATGGAGTAATTGATGGTAGCTATGTTGATAGATGCCCAAAAGTTTCTCTTTGTTCTGTTGAAATGGAGAGGCACATAGGTAGTAGTAACACAGGTGATGGGCTGTCTTAGCCTGGCATTCCTACTACTTTCCAATTGTGAAATTCACTTCTGAAACCCAGAAAACTTAGTTTTTCCACCCCTGACTTCTCAGTTCAGCTTAAGTGTAACTTCTGTAGCCCCCAGAAGGAGCATGGGCTCTCTGCAGAGGCTAAAGAGCAGCAGGAATCTCTTTGTGTAGAAGGCTTCAGCTCAGTGAGGGCTGTGAAGTGATTTTGCTTGAAGTGATAAAGGAGAAACACTGAGGAGCTGAGCATTTTGGGAATGAGAGAATGGGCTGAACCTCCTGGAGGCACTGCTCTTCTCTGCTAAGGATCCTGGTTGCTCTAAATACTGTGTGACTAGCAGTGATTACAGTTTGTGAAGCATTTGGGTAGTCCTGACACGGTTAGTTGGTAGGAAGGAGGCATCAACCCCAGGTTCCCTATGCTCTGGCTTTGCATAACAGATGTTTTGGTTCTGTGTGACTGAGGGGGGTGGTAGTGGTTGGGGAGCTAGTGTCTCAAGGACTGTGGATGCTTGTATGTTATGTGCATGTGACCTGCAAATTGATCTTGAATTTCAGATGTTTATCAAGGTTTGGAATTCAATAAGCTTAAAAAAAAATGTGTTATTAACTTGAGGCTGTTTATAAACAGCTCCTTTTCACATCTCATCAGCAGCTGATCACTGGTGAGGCACCAGCTGTTCAGGTTTTAGGTTCTGGAGCAAGCAGCATTGGTATTGCTTTCCCTTTGAGTCAAATGTCATGAAGTGTCTAAGGAAGAAGTGATCCGAGTAGGTTCACCTTGGTTTGTCTAGGTGACAAGGAGCCTTTGGAAACCTCTGTCAGCCTTAGAAGTTGTCTTGCATAGGACTGCAATGATGGAGCAGAATTCCCATTTAACATTTTGAATAGTGAACTGAAGTTTCAGTGAGGCTGGCGTGGTCTGGTGGGGAGGCTCTGTCTCACCTTCTTCCCCCTTTTTCCCGTGAAAGCATCCTGAATCTGCTGTGTCCAAACCAGCAGTTTTCTGTATGGAAGTCAGCATGTGTCCCTGTTTCTACAGGTTGCTTCTCTTCTGAGCTTTTAAGAATAGTTTTCCCCTCGGTAGTTTTAAGGATACAGCGCTAGTGAGAAGTATGAAGCTTCTTAATTGAGGCTGACTTGTGGTTTGGCAGATTAAAGAAGGTATTAAACCTGGTACCGTGGATCAAATAGAAAACTGGCTTCTTAAAATGAAAGACTTGTATCAGCCAAGTCTCCGGTGGATAGTAGCTCATAAAGTGCCTTAGGGGCCAGATTTACTCACGAAAAGCTCTGCCTAGATGTGGATGTTGTTTATAGTCCTTTGCAAATCACAGGCCTCCTAAAGCACACAGATGAGCAGGCTGTCACATGGGAAATGCCTTTGAATATTGGCAGGCACAACATTTTTCCTTTCCCTCCCTTGTTCTCTCTAGTTCCACCCTTTGCTTGGGGTATCTGATTTATGTCATGCTACTTAGTTCATCAAGCAAATGCTTTCCAAGGAGAGAAGTTTAGGGTTGGAGGCTGGGAAGAACATGAGGTTGTCTGTAGGGGAAAAGAGGAGAGAAACAGCTGCAGGCTTGGGATTCTGCTGGCTACATGCAGACTTGCCCTATAGAGAAATAAGCTGCATCAGTGCTGAAAGCAAAGTAGGCTTTCAGGCTGATCTCAGCTTGTCTTTTGCAAAGCAGTCCTTTCTGAATTTCTTTGAACTTCAATGCTACAGTGGTTTTGGTGCTGATTTTCTTGTCACAAGTGTCTGCTGCTTAAAATGTTCCCAAACTAATACTAACAGGGTACTGATCAAATGGGCACCTCTGAGGTGGTGTGAGCTGCAAGAAGCTTGGCAGGTATTCATGGAGCCAGTGAGTTCATGTAACTGAAGAAATTCTCTTCCAACATCAATCTCATCTTGACAGTCTGATGATACAGTGCTGGAAGTGCCAAGTCTAGGCATTGGTGCTAGGACTTGATTCTTGTTGATCTTTTAAACTATACCATCTGCCTACATGTTACAGGACAAAGCTTTAGAGCTAGTAAAGATGTGTGGATTGATACAGAGGACCTCGAAGCAGCCCTGGTTTCTCTGGCTTTAAAGACTGGGAGTATTCTGTAAGCATAAATAATGTCAGCAAAGACAACAAGTACTTACAGCCCAGCAGGTTTGTTCTCCCTTGGGAGCACTGTTCAGATGACAGTGAGGTTTTACAGGTTGCATCCTTCAGAAACATTTATTGTATGATGGTTGTGCAGTAACATCTCAAGGGAAGGTGCTGTTTCTGATCATAAAAGCTTAGGTCAGGTTAAGCTGCATGGGCACAGTTCTAGGATAACATGATCTACATAGTGTGCAGCCTGCTAAAGTAGTCTCTTAAATTTGTTATGTTTTTACAGCAGTTAGCTCCAGGAGTCCTGGATTTATGCTGTGCTGAAAGAATCAGCTTGATGCTGTCTCATGGAAATCTGTCAGCACCTGTGCTGTAAATCATTGTAACTTGCCTTGCTCTTGCTCTGCATCCAAGCTGAAAGCCAGTGTGACATTTCAGCCACAAACTGAAGGGCTGTGAGGGCAAGGTGAGGTTGGAGGAGGGATTTTTCATTGCAATGCATTTCTCTTAAGCTGTACAGGTATGAGGAACCATAATCCCCAACCAAGAGGAGCTTATGGATCCCCACAGGGTGCAGTCCAGGTTCCCTATAACTGCTTTGAGGCATTTAAAGGGAGTTTACACTTGAGTAGTTTGAGGTTCATGATTTTAATAATTACAAATAATTTCCCTTTTTGTGTCAAGGTTACACCCATCTGCTGGGTGCAGCAGGCCTGCTGGGGGGGGGGGGGTTGGCTCTCTGTGCTATAAGCCCCTAGCTGTGGGGTTTTTGGGGTATGGATTGCCCACACACCCTGGTGTTGAATGGAGACAGTGGCACAAGGGCCATCTGGCTGTAGCAGGTCAAAGCGATGCTGTGCACCAAAGTCGCTGTATGTGACTCATGTCATGTGTTCCCATGGTCCTGAAACAGGGACCTTTATTCCCTGCCATGGCAGTGTTGTGTTTGCTGAGTTTTTCCCTTGTTATGGTAGGAGGACTTGCTCTGCTTGTGGAGCCAAGTGGCTCATTGCACTAACTGCTTTAGGCTGACTGCTAGTGGGGTTTGGGCAGGAGTCCTTCATTTGTGGGGAACTGAGCAGGTTATTGCCCTGCTGCAGAAGATGCTGCCTCCTGCCAGCTTTGCAGAGCCTCTGGAATAGCCCACTGCACCTCTTGCCCTTCTTCTGTGGCTCTTGGTAGACCTCTGAAAGCACGCAAAATATGGGTGAGATGGTAGGAAAGATTTTTCTGGGGAAGCTAGCAGGTCACCTTTATCAACTTCTGAGGAGATGAAAGTGAATCGGGATCTAATATCTGTTTTCTGAAGGCTTTGCAGGCTTCCCAGGCCTAGTTACAATCGTCTGGAATGCAATCACTTAGTGGTTTTGAAAGCGGACCTTTTAAAATTGCCCTTAACCTTTCTCTGTGCACTCTCTCCTACCATCTGTCCCTCTCAGTTGAGCATGGGCTGGATTTAATGCAACTGCATCATAACACATGCTTGCAGCTCTCCAGCCTTTTTACCCTACTCAGCATTAATCTGAATTCATCAGTCTGCTCTTGGTCTGTATTATGCAAGTGGCAACATTGATTTACCTTTTATAGTGCTGTAGACCCCAATTTGGCAGTCATTAAGAGAACATACTCTGGGTCTGTGCCAAGGCTAAGACCCTCAGTACACTGGAGCATGTGGGGCATGGATAAACTGCATTGCTTACTTGGTTTTTGTGTATTACGTGAGCACAGAAGAATAAAAAGTGTCTTGGTTTGGAGGGCTAAGGCAGTTGCTTCAGCCAGCAGTTCCTGTGGAGCAGTCCTAGAAGTATTCACAACATAGTATTCATATGGAATTTCATCCTGTGTTTATTGCTGCAGGGGAAGGGAGGTGACACGTGATATCTAAGCTGGTTCACTGAACATAAATTGAACCTTGATAAACACAGACGGGGCAAATTTGAATCTGTTCCTTTGCTAAATTGGGATAAAATTAATTTAGTCATTCTTGAAGGTACTGAGATTTTTATCCTTGTTCTTAAAGAATGGCCCTGGCGTCTCACTCCTACAGTACTGCATTACATGATACTTATCACTGGGTACATTTTGGTGTTTTCTGTAATGGGCACAGCATTGCTAACACCCAGCCTGGAGGAAACTGTCTCTGTGCCAGTTCCAGAATGGTGCAATCTGGAGACAACACTTGCTCATGCATAGAATAGCTGATCTGGGTGCATGTGTGGCTAATGTACAGATGGAGTCTGGTGAACTGATCACTATAATCAAAGATCTAAAGGCTGAACAGGTCACTGTAAGCAGGGTATTAGAGACCACTTTGGGGCACTGATATTTTTTCTACTTCTCCATTATTTCAAAAAATGAATGAGACCTCTTATAAAACATCTTGAGCATCTTGCAAACTGCCTTATTTTAAAGAGTATCTAGTTATTGTTGTCTCAATTTAGCTGATATAGCAAGGAGACCCACTGATGCCTGTGCACTAAATATTACCATATTCCTGCATCTCTTGTTTCCCCCAGATAAGCCAAGGAAACAGGCAGCCTGCCCTTCACAGGAGCTAGCACAGGTCCTTTTTCATCTTGTTTTCTTTCGGTCATGAGAGGTATGAGATATTAATAGAATGTAAACTCAAATCCATCTGATGGTGGTGTTGGCCTGGAAATCAAACGGAAGATGATCAGTCACTCAAGGCAACTTCACTGCTCCTAAGTGGCAGTCACATGTGAGCAGAGCAGGCGAATGACTGCAGTGACACCTCTCCCCAGCTCCCTGCTTCGAGGCAAGCTGATGGTGACTTTTTGGATGCATTCCTGTCATTCTTACAGCAGGGCAAACAGTTCAGCTCATGACTTATCAAGCTTTGTCAAAAGCCATCTTAGTTACTTGACACAAGTAGTTGCACCTTCTCTGGGCTCTGCAGTGCCAGCAACTGGATACTGTAGCTGCAGATGATAAAGGATTAATAAGCTAGTCATGTGGTAATGTGTTGATTGACTTGTAGCATAAAAGGTTTTTCCTTTCCTTTCTAAATTAAAACAGAAGGCTATGTACATCCAAACCGAATGGACTGACATGTGGACGGGCTGTGTATTTATATAATGCTGGGGGAAGGGAGGAAGGCTTGGAAGATCACAGGACACTTGTTCTGCAGTGCATGATCCATAGGAAACTTCCACAGCTGTTCTTGTGGTGGTTGAGCTGGGGAGGAGAGGGCATCTTCCCTATGGGAAATGCTTCCTTTAGCATCTGCAGCCCAAATGTGGTGTTCAGCTTGTACGTAAGTCAGGTCAGTGATGGGAAACAAATCCTGATGGAAAGTGAAAGCACTACCCCCATTAGGGGAGATTAACAAGTAAACAGGGCAAATGGGGAAAGGTGGCTTGGTGTTTCAGCTATAAGAGTTGAACAGGGGAGGAAACCGTGGGGGGATAGGAGTTTGCTGAAGGGGGGAGGCTGTTTTTAACACAGTGCTCAACCTTTCTGTCATGGTGACAGCACTCTGACAAAATCCATGCAACCCAGGAGCTTGACGTAAATCGCAGTCTGATTCTCATTAATACTCCATCAATAATACCCCTATCCAAACAGGCATTCGCTCGTGTTCCCTTATGACAGGGCTTGTTTGTGCCCCAGCGAAGGACAGTGACGTTGACTGTTCGTTGTTCTCTTGGTGTGAATAGAGGCTGCCAGCCTCAGCTCTGCTCTGTGGTTTCTCTGCGTCTCTGAACCATGAAATCAAGTTTTCTTCCCCCCAAAGATCAGTCGAATGCTCTTATCCCCCCCTTCGATGTGGGTTTAATTATATGGCCTCTGCTCTCCTCCCCCTTTGCATTAGTTTGCTGTGTCGCTCTATCTCCCTTTTATTTTCCAGCAGCAAACAAGTCCATGGACTGTTTTGCTGTGTCATGTGACCAGGAGTCGAGATTAGAAAGGTATCTGTGTGCTCGAAGGCTTGCAACCTCTATTTTTATCCACAGCTGCTGGAGCTGATAGCGAAGTCTCAGCTGACGTCACTGAGTGGCATTGCCCAGAAGAACTACATGAACATTTTGGAGAAAGTGGTGCAGAAAGGTAAGAAACAGGAGCAGGGAGGGGAGCAGGGGGTGGGTCTGATCTAATCCGCAGTCCTCTGCGAACCACATCCTGGAGAGCAGCCAGGCAACACAGGATGGGTGAAGAGGGGCTCCGTTGCTTACTTCTATAGTGCAGTTCCATTCTCCCTCAGGGAAGAGCTGGAGAAGGGGGTGAGTGGGGAATGGCTGTATTCCAGCAGGTATCTGAGGTGATTCCTCCTTTTCCTTGCTACCACCCCTTCTGCATCCTACTGAGTCCTATTTCTGACTGCAGAAGAGATGATGGCTGCTCCTGCCCCCAGCCTATCTGCAGCCTCTGCTGCTGCCTTGTTGCCAGTTTGCTGTATCAAGTGCTCCCACTGCTCCAGAGGGGAGGAAAGCTCCAGAGCTGTCTTCACCTGTTGGGGGGCTGAATGATTGACCTGTGGCACTTCCCTCCCTGATGCTCCAGCTCTGTCTGAAGCCTGGGAATTGACAACAGCCTCTTAGTGTGTGTATACATCATGAAAACAGAGATCCTGAGCTGTCTCCCTGCACATCAGCTGGGGTAGATGGGGAAGAGGATATCAGAGGGGAAAACTGGCTGCTTGCCAGTGGTGGGAAATGGGAGGTGATGCAGAAAGGGCAGATACTTCATCTGCTTATCCTGGAGGATCTCATTCCATCTGTTGTCTAACCTACTGTGCCTAGCTAATGTTTAAGTGCTTTCCTCTAAAAAGAAAAGTACAGGCTGGCTTTCCTGGCCTGTGGGGTTATAGAAGATAACTTGACTTGCCTGAGGATCATGTAGATTTAGAGCAGGATTTGGGCAGCTTCCAATTTTAAACTTTCCTGTTCTTCCGAAGTCCTTGAAGATCAGCAGAACATCAGGCTAATACGGGAACTGCTGCAGACCCTCTATACATCCCTCTGCACCTTAGTTCAGCGGGTCGGCAAGTCTGTCCTGGTTGGAAACATCAACATGTGGGTGCACAGGATGGAGAGTATTCTCCACTGGCAGCAGCAGCTGAACAACATTCAGATCACCAGGGTAAGCACAAGTCCTGAAAGCTAAAAATAACATGGCTCCTTTGTGAAACCTTATCATGCAGCAGCTCTCACTTAGGTGACTGCATCTCACTGTACTCCCAAGTGCAAGCACAGAGTGCTGAGGAAGGACCTGGAGTTGCCAAAATAACTGGGTGCATTCCTAGCATTACTTGTGTCCCTTAAATCAAACTCAATGTACATGACCCAGGATCATGCTCACTGTTACTGGTCATAGACTGTGGTTTGACTCCTTAATGGCCATGAAGTGTTGTGCAAACGAGCTGGGCAGGAAACCACCTCCCCCACTTGAGAGTCCTAAGAGACGAAGCCTCAGTATAAGAAGTCAACTTGGTCTTTCTGACACTGAGACATTGTCATCCAAACCCGTTTATCAGATAGTTGAGGTTTTTAGATTTGCTCAATCTGTAAATTAAATGCAAATTTCCAAAGAGCTGTGCAACTTTGTGCTTCCTGGCTGAAAATATCAGTGGTTCTTCCAGTAGTCTGGAGCTGCCTGTTCTAGCTGGATAAGTCCTGCTTTTACAGTGGGTGTTTTCAGCAGTATCTCTGTGGATGGGAAAGATGTATTGAGAAATTCCTAACCTGGCTTTGCATGGGAATAATCTGAATTTGCTTCATTTCACAGAGTCACAGAAGGGTTGAGGTTGGAAGGGATCTCTGGAGGTAGCCTGGTCCAACACCCTCGCTCAAGCAAAGACATCTACAGCCAGTTGCCCAGGACCATGTCTAAACGTTTTTTCCACTTTAAATGGATACCTAATCACAGAAATGATCAAGCTTTCCCCAAGGCTGATCTCTGGTGTGCCCCTTGTAGGACTTTCCCGTAGTGAACTGGACTGTGAAATTGGTTGGGCAGACCAAGGCATGGCTCAAGAGATATAAAGAGCACCTTTTTCTCTGGGGGGTTGACCAGAGAGGCATTTGCAAACGATTAAGCAAAGTGTCTTTATTCAGTCCATTTTCCTGGAAACAACAGGAAACAAATTCTAGTCCTTCACTGAAGTGATGCAGGCAACAAAGCACAGGAGATGAACTCTGTGGAGTTTCAAAAGCAGCAGTGCCTTATCTGATGGTGGTCAGGGAGTCCCCACCTCTGCTGTCCCTCCCAGTGTGCAGCTCTTGGGATGGGCCTTGCAGGGGAAACCCAGCTGTGGGGTGGCTCTAGGGCACTGCAAGTCCATGAGCTGGGGAGTTGCCCTATGCCTGGGCACTGTCTGGCTCAGCTCACCTGGCTATCTGCTGTGCTGCACTGAGTGCTGCTTCCCTCTACTTTAGGAACTCATAAAGGACACACAAACATTCCAAAGAGCTCTGTCTATCCAGACTGAAGTGCATCAAAACGTTGCTTGTGAGCGTAACTCTTTTTTTTGTGTACTTACATGTGTGTTTACAGACACTTTTCTGAAACAAAATAGATGTTGAGCTTGCAAAACAAATTTCACATCCCTGAAGATGACTTCAGATCAAGTTAGAACAAAACCAGCGGAGTTTAGAGGAAGGAACAAGCTCAGCTCTGTGCAGCCAGTTGCTTACAGTATACTGAGTGCTTCTGGGGTTTCTGGAGGGGGGAGATGTCTTGCAACAGCCAAGATCTAAACCTTTAAAATGAAGAAACTTGCAAAATATTGTGTGCTAGAGCTGCTTTAAAATAAAAAAGCAACTCTGTCCAGAAAGTGACAGCACACTGCTCTGATCTCATCTGTGTTCCTTCTCCAAAATAAGTAATGGTTGAGAGTCCTGGAAAGGAGCACTGAGGGAAAAGAAGTAGCAGATAAGTCTTTGGCCCTGACTCAGGAAACCTGTAAGGATTTGTTTGAATCACTCTGGTTTCTTCAGAAATAAGACATAGTGTGAGCTTTGGGCCTTTCTTGAGCCTCTGAGCTTAGTCTTCCATGTTGTGCCCTAGCAAAGCTTGTATGTAGAGAGTACAGGAGCATGCAAGGGAGATCAATGGGAGGTGATCCAAGGCTCCAGTTCATTCTTCCTACCCCAAGATATGATCCAGGCTGTCATGGGAAGAAATGTCCTCTGGAGATGGCAGAGGCAGTCCACTCTGGAGCATTTCTTTCAGGCCTGTTGCTGGTGGAGATGGCCAGAAGTGATGCGTTTGAAAAGCTGTGGCACTTGCAGGTAGTGGGCAGTGCTGCATGGTTTGGCCAGGCTGGTGATGAGGGAGCTATTTGTGTGCACACATACTTGTTGTGCCTATGGAATTTCACATGAGATGATGGAACCACATGATTAAAAGCAGCTTCTTGCAGCATTCCCATGCTAATGGTGGGCCTCGTGCTTCTTGTTTGAAACAGTTAATAACTGCCAATTGTGAGATGGGTGCTGTGACTCTGTGACTTAAAATAGCAGCATCTCTGTACAGGGTAAATGATAAACTTGGCACATCTGTCCAACATTGTTTCTTCATTGGGGCCTAATCCTAAAAGCTGCTGTTTGCCTTAATAAGGCTGGGGCTGGTTTTGGAGCAGTTGGAGTCCGGGTTGTGGTCCTTGCTGATGCTCTGCTCCCATGTGTGCCTTGGATTTCCCCCAAGTGCAGGGCCTGCAGATCCATCGTGGTCAATTTGCAATTTGTCCTGGAGCTGTGCCACCATGATGACTTACAAAACAGTCCTGCACCCAATGTAGACCAGGCAAAGGTGGATGAGGTGTGAAGGTGGCTTTTGTCTCTGTAGGCTAGGATGTGCCCTGGTGTGGCTGAACAGCCTGGAAAGCCATGGCTGCAGCTGATGGGAAAGGGGCAGGGCCTTCAAGTGTTCACAGAGTTAGTCTTGCCAGCAGTGACCTGGGAAGACATGCAGGGAAAAACCCTGCTGTGGGTACTGATCAGTCACTGCTGTGGTTACAGCAGGGTCCTGTGACAACATAAGCTGAAACACATGTCAGAAGAGCATCAGATTCCCAGCAGTACATGTAACATCAGGCTGAACTTGGGAAGTAATACTGATCTCCTTCATGGTGGAGAGACCTGGATGGTGTATAGTTGATGCTGTGATGTAGGCAGTATCCTGCTGTAGTGAAAGCTGGTGGTGGTGCTTCTGGGAGCAGAGTCTCATGAGTATGGATGTGGGATGCACAAAAAGGGGAGGAGGAGGAGGAGGCTTGAACTGCAACTCTGCTTCTAAACTACTGTATTACATGTACATGGCCTTATCCTTGAAGGTATTTCAAACTGTTCTGGGGCAGGTGGTTAAATATCAGTATGTAAAATGTCTCCTTATTCAAAGAGGCAACTATAGCATCACTGTCTATGTGAAGAAAGTGCTAAGAAAGCAGTAACTGTACTGCAACAGAATTGCTTGAGTTTTTAGCTTCCTGTAAGCTCTATTTTTGTCTCTCTCTTCCAGCCTGCCTTTAAAGGAACCACTTTCACAGACCTACCATTATGTTTACAATTGAACATCATGCAGAGGCTGAGTGATGGTAGAGACCTGGTTAGCCTTGGTCAGGTGGCTCCTGACCTGCAAGTGCTCAGCGAAGACCGGCTGCTGTGGAAGAAACTCTGCCAGTACCACTTCACAGATAGACAGGTACTACCACCACTTGCTTGTTGTACCCCACTTGCTAGTGAACACATGGGTAGGACACTCTTAATTGACTCTCTTTGGATCTAAGGGCTGTGCCACAAGCTGATAACAGGCTGGCATGAGGATGGCTGTGAAGATGATTTATGTAGAGGGCTTTGCATGCCACAGCAATGATTCCTGAAACAGGAGCCTGAGGAATTAGTCATATGGTGAACTTCAACCCTAATCCAGGTAGTAACAACTGCAAGTCATGCTCTTCTCCCCACGTGTGTGGGGAAAACGTGCAGGCAAGCTCCAGCCTGGACCCTGATGCCACAGGGACTGACACCGTCACAGAGAATCTCTGTAGATGCAGTCCAGGGGCAATGAGTTGTACTGTTTTATGCTTTAGAGCAAGAAATCCCCTCTGAGCTGTTCTGTGAGTGACAGAACAATGTGGAAAACAGCCCTGCCAGTACCTGAGTTTACATAGGCAAACATCTTTAGCTCTTTGCAAGCTGTTAATCATATAATTGCTTGGGTTTGAAGGGTCAGACCCCCCTGCCATGGGCAGGGGCACCTTCCACCAGACCAGGTTGCTCAAAGCCCTGTCCAACCTGGCCTTGAACACTGCCACAGATGGGGCAGCCACAGCTTCTCTGGGCATCCTGTGTCAGTGTCTCAGCTCCCTCACAGTAAAGAGCTTCTTCCTCATTCCTAAATCTGTCCTCTTTCAGTTTAGAACCATTGCACCTTGTCCTGTCCCTAGAGGCCCTTGTAAAAAGTCCCTCTCCAGATTTCTTGTGGCTTCCCTTAGGCACTGGAAGCTGCTCTAAGATCTCCCCTGAGCCTTCTCTTCCCCAGGCTGAACAAGCTCAACTCTCTGTCTGTCCCCAGAGCAGAGGTGCTCCAGCCCTCTGAGCCTCTTCATGAGCTCCTCTGGACTCACTTCAAGAGGTCCACATACTTTTTACATTGTGGGCTCCAGATCTGGGGTCTTCTAGACTTCAGAAGTCCCTCTCTGTATTTATGGGTGAATGGGGTGTTTATACTCAGCAATTCAGGGACCATGTGCCTCAACTCTCTGCTGATTTGGCTTTATTTGCTTACCCTGAATCTGACTTTGGAAATTATTCTGGAGAGGTTAATTCATTCAGTCTCTGCAAGTAATAAACCCTTGAAGACAGGTGTTGCCAAAGCTAATGTGACAAATCATTGACTACAATTCAGTGAAAGAGCAAAGTAACTTCTGAAACTGTTAAATGCAACTGTACTCACTGTCCTGCCACCAGAAACAGTGGCTAAAGTAGTGACAAAATAGCTCCCAGTGTTTCAGGCTTCATATGGTAATGTTAATGAAATGGGGATAGATCCTGATAACAGTATTAGATGAGGCTGTTGCCATCAGGAAGCTGGTTATAGCTGGATATTCAGAGCAGGAGCTTTCTCAGGAACTGTTATGAGACCTCACAAGGACATGAGGGAGAGAAGAGCATGAATTGGGAAGAATAAAGCATTATTTTTTTGACCTGCTACAGTTGTTGCTGTTTCCCCTTCAGATTCGCAAACGGCTAATCTTATCTGACAAGGGACAGCTGGATTGGAAAAAGATGTACTTCAAACTCATAAGGTGTTACCCAAGGAAGGAGCAGTATGGTGACACGCTGCAGCTCTGCAGGCACTGCCACATCCTCTCATGGAAGGTATGAGGTGCTGGTGGGGCAAACTCAATTAGAGTGGGAGCACTGGGGCACCCAGGGCTTTGTCTGAGTGCAGCTGGTTTGGGGTGCTGTGGTTCCTCTGCCTCCATAACCCAGTGTTTTCCTACATCTTAATGCTCCTTTACCTGTTGAGGTCCTTTCTCCCTTGTGCTTGAGATCCCATCTTTATTATGAACAGAAGTAGTGGCCTTCAAGGCCAGAGAGGAGGGAAATAGGCATACTGTAGTGCTGCCTGCAGAAAATCACCTTAGCATTGCTAGCAACTCCTCCCGTCCATTACACGGGGGTGGAGGTCTTGGCAACAGAATTAGCTGGAACATGAGCTGATGGCTACAGAGCAGCCTAGACAGAAGTCTGCTGGCTGCTGTGGTAGGGCAGGTCTCTAGTTAAACTCATGCTGCTGATAGTAGGCTCCAGCCTCTCATCCCTCAGAAAAAGGGAAAAGAATGAATTGGATATGTGCTAGCTTTATTTCCCGTGACTTGCCAGTAGCCCCTAATACACAAACCCAGTTCTGACTGCTTTGGAGAGTAGAAGTATTGTTCTGGGCTCTGCTCTACTTGCAAGCAGGATATCTGGCAGGGGGCAGTGCTAAGTTGGCTGATGCTCTGGCGCCCTTTCCACAGTCTCTCTAAATGGAGTTGTTTTCTCCTTTCCCAGGGCACTGATCATCCCTGCACAGCCAACAACCCGGAGACTTGCTCCACCTCACTTTCGCCACAAGACTTTATCAACTTGTTCAGGTTTTGAACTTGGGTCACTGCAGCTTATGCGATTCTTAGAGGACACTTTATGCCACTGAGCTTGGACACTCCATTTGTAAATAGTGTAAATATTCATGTCTGTTCAGAGCTCATGAGTCATGGAACAAGAGGATCCCGGAGATGAAAGGTGAAGTTGCTCACTGATGCGCAGCACTGAAGGAATACAGACTTCCATAGGACTGATGTATAAATGCAGCACGTTGTACAGAGTCCCTTTTTTTTATGATCAGAGTACAAGATACAGGGCAAAATAACTTCATTTTCTCATTTTCAGAGTTTAAAAATGAAATTGCCCCTCAACCATTTGAGAACTCTTTTGGTTTGTTTCTTATAGAGAGAAAGCAATACGAGGCTAGGACTGTTGAACTGTTCCTCCATCTGGTTTTCTTTAGCATACATATTTATAAATATGATGTTTTAAAACTATTTATGAAAAATATCCCTGTGACAAGCTTAACTTTTGTTTTTAAAGGACACATTCTGAAATGCATAGAACTCTACCCTACTTGTGAGAGAGAATGGCAACATACTACTTTCTACCTCTAATAGATTGAGTACCTTTCAAACAAGAATCCAGTGTACAATGTGAACTTTTGTATTTTGTACATTGATTTAAAGGGAAATGTTTGGGATAGTAAGCATCTTTTCTTGTATTATTGCTTACCTCTTTACATTAGTTTTCTTGCTCTGTGCTTGAATGCCTAGATGATAGGCACCATATAAACACCTAAGACTTTACTCCATCCTCTTTTAATTTGTTGGGTTTATGAAAGACAGCAAAAGGCAAAAGAGAAGCCACAAGGATGAAGATTATCTAAAAGGGAGAAAGTTCTATTATAGAGAAACAAAGTACTGGATTTAATCTCATAATGGAAATCTGTATCAACTACACTAGGTTAATTACTCTGGTTGAAATCCCAAGTGAGGTTACAATCTGGTTCTTCAAGCCCATGTTTTCCGACACTGCTCTGTATTCCCACTGCTGTCAAGTGAATTCAGTCATCTTGAGGCAGGTAAAATACAGGGAGAACTGGACCATCCAAGCTAGTAAAATTAAGCGGTTTTTAGTCACTGGAGGACTGGCAGCATCATTTCAGACTAATGGAGTTTAGAGCAATGAGTGAGACAGTATGGAATCATAGAATAGTTTGGGTTGGAAAGGACCTTCAGAAGTCATCTGGTCCAGCCCCCATGAAGAAACTGGTCAGCATTTTCCTAAAAACAGCAGTCAAGACTGGAGTAAGCAAGGGATTTCCAGCATGGCACTTGGCATCTTTGCTACTCGCACAGAGAAATAACCAAAGACCCAGCCTAATCCCTTCCACTTCCAGTGCTGAGCTGCTTTATGGGATCATCTAACACTAGCCTAGAGCTAAACTTCCAGTCCTATGGAATAAGTGGCCAAACTAACTTCACTGCTGCCATGATCTGGCTCAACATCTCTGTTGCATGCAATGCTTCACTCTTCCCTACAGTGGAGCTCAAAGCATCCAGCTCGTATCTGACAAGCTATGGAAAGGTTTTGCTGCTTGCCAGTAGACTTACTGTATAGCACTTTCTCTGTGCTGATGTAAGCAGGATACCTTGGAAGGGTAAACATTTATGTGACTATGTACAAAGAACTGTGAGGAAGTGGAGTACTCAGGACAATTCAGGAAGAACTACTTGAGTTAATTATTGTTAACTATTCTGTTCCTTTTTTTATGTTTTTATAACTGACTTTCAACACTTTTTTGCAGCTGTTTATATTAAAAATTGACAGTATTTGCATTTTTGCAAACTAAATCACTTTGCATATTCTTGGAAGAGATGCAGAAAGGGAAAAAAAGCTGCCTCTAGATGGAGCACTGGGGAATGGGGGAGGAAAACCAGCAAAATGCTGGCAAGAGCTGCCCTTCTACCTTCCAGCAGCAAACCCAGGCTATTGCCCTGTGGGCCTGTGCACCCTTAGCCATGGCCCAGAGCTTGGCACTCTCCAGAGATGAGGAGAAAACACGTGCAGCATAGGGAGCTTTATCTTGGTGTTGATGCCCCATCCATCAGTTTGCTGGTGGAAAGCATAAGCCTGCTGATCATACTGTCCACTGAAAGTGATTTAAAAGCTGTTACCTCTGAAAAAATGAACTTTGCTTGTTTGGGGGGATGTTTGAGTGAAGGAGGCCAGTTTGTTTTCATTCCCACACTGTATTCATATTCATACCCAGAGTGGGTAGATGAGGCTGAAATCTGGCTTTGTGAATGAGGATATTGAGGACAGAAACATGCAAGTGAAGTGAGTGAAGCATTGCCACTGTATTTGGAGATTGTTGTAGCTCCTTTTTCTATAAGTGAGAGGACATGTGCCCTTGGCAGCATGTTTCCAGCTCTGACCTAGGGTGGGTTTATTCCATTGTCTTGCCATCCATAGTGAGCCAACTTCACTATGGTTGATGGGAAGGCAATGCTACTTAAGTATGTAATGCTGGGGGTTTCTGCCCAGTCTGAGTCTGTGCTTAGCAGATGACACTTATCCGCTGTGAGACTGTGACACTGGGTGAATTTCAAGCTCAGGTCTGAATCCAGCCTAGTCTGTTCCTTGCACAGCAAGACAAAATCTCAGCATTTAGCTGTGATTTGGGAATGTCTGAGCATTACCCATTGTCTCTATCAGCCCTTCGCTCCTCTTGGGCAAAGAGTTTACTCTGTGTCCTCTGCCCAGAGACCACAGGTCATGCTCACAACATAATGTGCAACTGAGGCTCATATTTATAAAGCTTCAGTTAGAGGTGGGGTTTTTATTTATTAGCACTATATAAACTTAATGGGTCAAAGAGGTGAAGGTTATTTGTTGATACATACAAACATTTGTGTGTTGCTCTTGTGAGGTCCTGGGATATTGCTGTGTTCAAAGCAGCAGAAAACCAAGCACTACTGTGCTGGAGAACAAAATGGACTAAACAAAAGGAAACAGAATAAGCCTCATTCAGTTACTGCCTCAGTCATCACCCTCCTTGCTACAGCAAGAGGCCTTGATCTCTTTGGGAGACTCATTGTTTCTTGAAAGGCTGATGAAAGGAAGATGTTGTGAATTCAATACTCTTGTATTTGAAATGAAATACTGTTGCATCCAAATACCTTAGTCCAACAACTTACAAACAAAGCGATGAGTATTTTATCAGTGCAAAGGCATTTGTTCAGCTGAGGATGGCAGAGTAACAGAACTGATGGTGATAACAGGGGCTTCCAGGCTGGATGGTTTGAGGCTGCTCTTGTGCAGAAAGGACCTCTTTATTTTAAGACAATGGTGGCAAAGCTATTGTGAAGGGAAAACAGGCTTTTACTTGTACTTTGGAAATAGAATGTTCTTTTCAAATGACATTTCACCTTCCAATTAGTGGAAGGAAGGGGTTTTCCTCTTTTATTTTTTTTCTGCCGGCATATCCAAAGAAATCTCATTATCTTCAGAGGATGTGTTAACCAGTGCAGCAAAGTAGAACATGGTGTTATGAACAGGAAAAATAGATTCACAAAAGGGAAGGAGGCAGCTTAGGAAGGGAGTGATCTCAGAGATTGCAGTTCAGCTTTCTAGAATAGGCAGGCATCTGGAGTTTGTTTTAATGTGATAGCCACTTCAAGAGGCGTAATTTCAGCTGTACATACCTTAAGCCCTTTATACTAACTATGGTATGGTGAAGATTGATCATAAAATGTGTACCTCCTCTTGTATTGTTTGGGTTTCTGTTTTTTAATTGTGGGAGTTTCTAGATCCTTTTATTTTGTAAAGTGCTTAGGAAGACTTGTATTGATCTGAAGATACTGCTTTGTATGTAAACATTTATTTGCACCCTGCCACTTTCTGTATATGGGAATATCTTTTGTATTCTTTTTCTTTGCCCCCAGGTTCTGAACTATTTGTGTTCCCATTTCTGTTTGACTTAAATTACCTTTGCTAAGCTGTCACCTTCTATAACTTATGCAGGCGCTAAACCAGCTTTTCCTGCCCAGAAAATTCCTTGGCCCTTAGTAGCTAAAGTGTGATGTAGAGCAAGATCATTTCAAATTCTCTTACGTAGCTCATAAATCAGATGTGCTGTTTCACACGTATCTCCTGCTCAGGATAGCAAACCAGCATTGTCCTCTGTAGTTGGTCTTATAAACCCTTTGCACAGTTTCCCCATAGATCAGCACTTTGCCAAAAAGATGTAGTTTTAAATTAAAATGGCACTCTTCCTAGCTGGCCTGCTTGCAGAAACACACACCCTGTGGAGCTGATGGCTGATTAGATTGATAAAGACTTGCTGTTATAAGGTTTGGATCTCTGGTGTTCTGCTTGTGCTGCTTTTCTGAGCTCGTGGCTTACAATGATGCTTGTTAAAGGTTCTGAAGGCTGTCACACAAGCTGTCAGTATGTGACTGCTGGGCTGTGTGTCTTTTCCTACCTTTAACAACATCACTGGAGGAAGATGTGATAGTCACTGGGTCCTGATAATCAGCTTTGCAGGATCTGGCCCTAGGGAGAACAAATCCATCTTGTCCTTGACACATGCAGTCTCTAGTATGTTAATACCTTGAACATGAGAGCAATTCTCCTCCACTGACCAAACATTGCTTCTTCCCCTCCTGGGGGGGCAGCTGAGGGTGGAACTTGCATATTTGTTTTAGCCATCATGTGCTGCACAGAATGCTAAGGGGTCTGCTACCAAGAGAGCATTTTAATTTGAAACAGCAAATACGCTCATCTTTAGGAGCTAATCTGCTGTAATTATAAATACCTACTTATATATGGAAGGGAGTGTGTGTACTGCTTTGTTTTTCCTTAAAGCTGCAAGTAGAGATGATATGAAGTGAAAGGCATCCCTTATGTAAGACTTCTGTTTGATATTATTGTGTGGTTAAAATCCTCCCATTATAAATTTGCACTTTTTTTTCTCTTCCCTTGCATGTTCAGCTCTGATTTTTACATCTGTTCTGTGCAGACAGTAATGTATTTTTGTAAACCATTTTTGACACTGAATTGCAATAAATGGTCAAACAATGTGAGTCCAGAGTTGGTCATCTCATTGCTTCAAAGTTGACCTTTCAGACTTAATGTTTCTGGTACCTATAAGCAAAGGAGGAACATTCAGATGGAGGAACATCCAGAACTTGGGTTGTTGTGGCAGTAGAAGAATATCCTGGATAGAGCTGTTGTTTCATTGTACCTTGAAGGAGATTGAGGTGAATGGAACCCTTATTTCTAGCAAAAACATTGCTGATGAGGAGCTTGTGTTCTCCAGACACAGCACAGGAGTTATTGTTGCCCCAAAAGAGATCACCAGTGCTCGCTCTGGTCTGATAGCTTCAATTCTAACCTGTGGCTTATGGAAATGTTGTTTTTCATGGATGTGCTATCCAAGTTACTTGCTTTTATCTTTTTTCAGTTAGGATTGCATCTGGTTGGTCAGGAGTGCAACAGACTGACCCAGGCTCCTGCTCAGACAGAATGTGAATAGGAACCTGCTATAAGGACTCCCAGTAAATAGAGGGAAAGGCACTTGAAAAGGCAAATGAAATACCTCAGGTTGGAGGAGAAGTTACCATGGTAAAACAGGATTGCTTGCCTGATAAAAGCTATGCCAGCTATGAAAATAAGCATGAACTGCAGAGGCTTGGGGTTTAATCTCATTTGCACCGTCAAGGTATGCTTGAGCGATTTCATAAGTCTGTTGTAATTATGCTATGCCTCAAGTTTAGAGTTAGAGGATTGCACCCTAAGACACAAGGCTCAGGAAATAAGGGACAGTCTGCAAGATGACCAGCGCCTTTAAAACAGGGCATGAGAGAGTTGTTAAGTTGTTACACAAACTTTCTTGAAAATGCTCAATTCTACATAATTTAATAGAGTTAATCGTTAAAGGGGAATAACTGATCTTCTTAGGAATATGGTGGGTGCGTCAGTGAGGTCTGGCTATTACTGTGCCTACTTTAATGTTGTTGCTGCTAACATCTCCACCCTTTAAGAGCACTTGGGGATATATGGTGAGGCAGCCTGAAGCATGGATGAGGTCACCGGATGGTTTGGGTTGCAATGGACCTTAAAGATCATCCAGTTCCAACCCTCCGCCATGGGCAGGGACATCTTCCACTAGAGCAGGTTGCTCCAAGCCCTGTCCAACCTGGCCTTGAACACTGCCAGGGATGGGGCAGACACAGCTTCTCTGGGCAACCTGTTCCTCTTGAATCACTAACAACTCACCCTGTGTAATTCCTTGAAGCATCCTCTCTGTCTGACTTGGAGCCTAACAAAGGAGCAGAGTTTGGGCAAAAGGCATTTTGAAAAGCACACATCAAATACTAAGATCATGACACTGCTTTGCCCCAGCTTTCTGCAGTTCTCAGTTGTGCTTCTCTGCTTCACGAGGGGTGTGGGGTGAACCTCTGTCAATCGTGTAGGGGGTTGCTTTATTTTTAACAAAACCTGAGCTGCTTCTGTCATCAAAATTGCAAGAATGGAAGAGCTGTTTTCTAAAAGGCTCTATAAATAACTCGTGTGGGTTCAAAGGCCTTCCCTAAGCTGGAAAGAAACTAGTTCACCCCTTGCCATTCTTGATGTGCAATATGCTGTGCTTTTTAGTACAAAACAAACAAACTAATGTCCTTTTAATGTGTTTTCCTTGGATTGTTTGGGTCCTGCTCAGAACAGGCTTTGAATATGCAGGAGGCAGCATCAGCAGCTTTTGGGGCTGAGGTGGCAGACACGATGTGGGGTGCTGTGGTCCTCATGCAGCTGCTGCAGGCCAGTGCCAGGGCAGGGAAAGAGCCCACTGCACACCTCACACACCAGATAAACAACCACCCCTGTGAGGTTTGAGTCTGTAGGAGAGAGACACAGTCAATGCAGGAAATGCAAGTCCCTCCTCTTCACGGCATGGTTTTCAACTGATTTTAACAGGGCTTTTGAGCACTGAGATAAGCCTGTTCTCACAGGTATATTATTTGTAAAGTACCTAAAAAATGGTGCCTCTGTGGGTAATCACTGATAGAATGGTGTGTGTGACAAGTGACAGCCCCGAAGCCATCGCAGTCTCTGCCTGCTGCCAGGGCCAGGGCTGCAGTTCTGTTTTCTCCTTGCCTTTTCCTCCAAAGCCTGTACTTTGTGAGGGGTTCAGCTCATGTCACAGCCCAGGAACCTCTTTCTCTCCTTCCTCCTGCCCTGATGCAGGAGCCCAGCCCACGGGAAGAGTGCCAGAGGAGGCTGAGCACTCACAGGGCCATTGCCAGGCTCAGCATACATCCCAGCTACCATCCAGCTTGAGCTCATTGGATCTGGTCATGCCTGAAGAAGTCCTTAAATGCTGTGGAGTTTGGGCCCTAACTCACTGCAGCCAGCATGAGATGTCTTTTGGTACCACAGCCACTGCTTTAACCCTTGGAGTATGGGGCACCCTCCTCAGCTGGGGGACATTCTGTCCATGGAGGGCCCATCAGAACCTGACCACAGTTTCCAAAGGGTTCTCTTCCAAATGACTTTATCCCAATCTTATTATAGCTTTCCCAGTGAAGTGGAATTTATTCTCTCTTTTTCGGATATAGCTGGAGGTATAAATCCAGACAAATATAACTCATTAAGGGGTATCAGTGTGTTCCTGCTGCTTGTGTATATAAAGCAACCGGGAGCCTTTTTAAACCTCTGAAACTAAAATTATTTTATTTGGGAGTTTTTTTCTTGCTTATAGACAATTAAATGGTTCTCCTTGAAAAAAGCTGGCTCCTGGTTGTAGGTAGAAGCCTACAATCTTTCTCTTACCACACACTTTTATATACAAAGCCTCTATTTTTAACCCAATGGTGGGATTGAGGGTTAATGCTGTTAGATCTGTGTCTAGACAGTTGTGAAAAACAGGAAATGAATTACATTATAGTGCGAGGGGAGAATTTAACCTTTTCTCTCCTCGCCGACACATGACTGGGGAAAATATGTTAGTGCCGAGTGTTTTGGAAAGTTTAAGGAAGTAGAAAAATGAGAAGGGAAAAAAAAGCCCAGAGCTGGGTTTCCACAAGGCCACAGGGGAATTGCTTCATAGAAAAGAAGGAGCCAGGCTCTGCCCTCAGCTACACCCAGGCAGGAATTTGTTTCCTCCGGTCCCTGAGGAAAAGTTGTGTTTTATTATTCCCTGCTTATGCTGAAAGCTCAGGAGGAAAGAGCCAAGTGACCACCTCATACACATGAGGTGTGAGAGCAGCAGCCATGCCTGCACTCGGCAGGCGGAGGCAGGCAGAGCAGGTCTGGAACACCCCAGGGTTGAACAGTGCCTCACACCCCTTCTGCTCCGGCTGCCTAAGGCCTCAGGGTCATTTCTTTGGTATTTACATACTTACTTATTCTTTATTTGAGTTAAGAGACTGCAAAAAATGCAACATTCCCTGGGCTTGGCCCTTCTGGAGAGCGGGAGCCTGAGGGCTCGCTGGCCCCAGGCCACAGCTCTGCTGTCACCAGGGCAAGACCTGAGTTATAAAGGAGTGTTGCACTGAACCCAGGGCAGAGATTAAGCCTGAGCTATTGTGGGCAGCTGGTCTGCTTGGGAAGAGATGGAAAGTGGAGGCCTGGGTGCTCTTCACCCATTTACGCGCCTTGCCCCTGCCCAATGTCTGCTGTTGGGATGTGTAACACACCATGATCCAAAGCAGTACTACAAACAGATTACAGAATCATAGAATAGTTTGGGTTGGAAAGAACCTTAGGATCATTCAGTTCCAACCCCCCTGCCATGGGCAGGGAAGCCTCACCCTAGACCATGCCACCCACAATGTCCAGTCTGGCCTTGAACACTGCCAGGGATGGAGCATTATTCAGGCAACACATTCCAGTGCCTCACCACCTGCACAGTAAAGAACTTCTTCCTTATATCCAATCCAAACTTCTGCCATTTAAGTTTGAACCCATTACCCCTTGTCCTATCTCTACAGTCCCTAATTAAGAGTCCCTCCCCAGCATCCTTATAGGTCCCCCTTCAGATACTGGAAGGCTGCTATGAGGTTTCCACGCAGCCTTCTCTTCTCCAGGCTGAACATCTTCAGTTCTGCTTCAAGCTCTTTCCTCACACCCCCAGTGCCCTCAGTGATGTACTTTCAAGCCTTTCTCAAGCTCTTCCCCTGTCTCCCCAGCACAAGCCATCAGCCGGGTGCCCCAGGAGGCTGCAGAGGCACCCAGCAAGTGCCCAGCTCCATCCTCCACTGATGGCTGCCTCTCCCTCTGCCTGCCTCTCCCCACCTGCAGCTCAGCTGGGCACTATCGCAGAGCCCCTCTTTATCTCATGCAGAACTTGCCTCTCATCTGCAGCTCTTTGCTGGAGCCCAATGTTTAGGCTCGCTGCACAGGCTGTCAGCGGGCCAGAATCTTTAATATCCCCATGGCAGAGCAACAAAGCCTTCCCAAGAATCCCGCTCAGCCCAGGGTCTGCTGCTCCTGCCCTACAGGGACACCGGCTTGCTTTGGTGGCTGCTGCGAGCATGGGGGAGAGGGATTAGGGCCTCCTCAGGACTGTTTGTTTGCTTCATTTTATCGTGGTTGCTTTTAATTTTGAAGGCGCATGAAGTGTACGAACCACTGGAATAATACTGCAGTTAATTTTATGGCGTCTTTAGCACCATCCAAAATGAGAAATAAAACCCAACAAACAAACAGCTCCCCCCACGATGCAGCAATCTAAATAAAGTTTTTTAAGCAGGACAATATTTGCCTTTATGGCTGTCAATGTTTCCACTGCCAGTTTGTCTCCTGAAGGAACCAAGCTTTGGCATAGCTTGTATCACGAAAAGATAACATCTTTCAATGTTTCCAAGTGTTATGGGATGGGGCAGATGATGGGAGTGCAGTAAAATACTGGCCTGAGAGCCTCAGAAAGGAAGGGGCCTTGATTCAACCAGATTTACTTGCCCATGGTTGTGCCAGCGAGGATGGAGCAGAGCAGGAGCCTTCGCATCACTTACACCCAGTTAGGTAGCAGCAGAAATGTTATGAGTCCTCCTCAGGAAAAGCCAACTAACAGAGCAGTGAGGACAGAATGTGACACCACTCATTGCTAATGCTGAGGTGAGCACAGCAAGCACAGGAACTGATACCCATTGCAAAGGAAGCCATCTGTGTATGTACACATGGAGAGGCACGCAGACACGCGTGTGCAGGCATGTGGACACACAATAAAGATGTCTTTCAAAAGCCTCACTCTGTGGTGTAAGAAGGTCAACAGTTTTCTTGTCAGCAGCAGCTTTGCTGGAAGGAGAGGTTTTAGGATATGGTTCATCCTGTGGTGGGGAAGGAATGTTTCTGTATTAATCATGAACCTATTTCTCTTTGTCAGGCAGAATGTCTTCTGCCTGATGTAAGTACAGCCTGCTTGACAGTCTAACGCAGCCAGAAATGGTGTTTGATTTATGGAGGAGGTGGAAATCAAAATAGAACAGGGTATACATATTCCAAGGGTCTCTCTCCATGAGCACACGTTACCCCTGAGGTCTCCTGGCATTAGAAACTGATGGAGGAACTCCAAAGCTCCTCTTCCTGATTGCTGTAGTACCCTCTCAGGTATCTCCCCCAGGAAGCCACCTTTACCTCCAGCCCATCCTCAGGTTACCAGATTAACCGCTTCAGTGGGATCTTGTATCCCACTTAATATTTAATCACCCTTTGCCCTCATTCGCTTCAGTTGGCAGTGAAACCCTAGCGAGCCTGCATGCCACAGTACTGGGGTATTTTACTGCAGAAAGCTCGAAACAAAGCTTCCACTTGCTAATCCAGCCACACCAGTGTCTGTATCGCTGCAGATCCATACATCATTCCCCAAACACATTAAGAAACAGCAAGAAGTAGTTATAACATTATTTGAATGATCTGGAAGTAGGCTCTACTGCACTATGCAGGCAGAGCAGAGGACCTTACTGCAAGATACGTCTCCCATTTCAGATGAGACCAAGTGACAGTGAAGATGATAATGCCTCTTCTGAACCCCATACATGTGCTTTGGTCACATGTTGGGCCTTGGATGTCCCCAGCACTGGACAACCTTCACAGATGGGTTTTTGCCACAGACTCCACCTCCTAAACCAGAGCATTTGCTCACTGAATGAGCACAAATAATCTCAATTCCTGAGGATTTCCAAAAACCCAGCAAGTGGTAATGTCCTGCCACCTCCACTGCCTGCACTGCCCCTGCACAGCGCCAGCAGCAGGGATGCCATGATCCTGGCAAGGCCTGAGGATGTGCCCATGTGGCCAGGGCTCAGCTGAGCCATTCCACAGCCCTGGATTTCTGTGATGGTTCAAAGCAGCAAGACCACAGTGAGCACCAGCAGGAAGGTCCCACTCGGGCTCTGCAGCTGCTGGGAGGGCAAGTGCATCACCCTGGCTCATGCAGCCTTCAGGGGGAGGCTGGGGCTGTGCTTCCATGCATGGATCCAACCTGTGCATGTTGTGAACTTGGAGGGGCTGCCAGGACCATGTGAGGGTCTTCTCTGCTGGGAATGAAGCCCCTCACTTGGCATTTCAGATCTCAGGAACACCCAGCCTGGGAGGGGTTATTTAATACTTGTTAAATAAATTAAATGAGAACAAGGATTAAGGAAACTTCCCAGTAAAACACCTCTGACAAATACAGCACTGCAAATCCTCTCCATGTCCCTTCTTCCCACCTTTCTGCTGGGACCAAGGCAGAGGAAAGCCTGGATTGCTGCAGCACCGCGTATTTTGCATCTCCATTTACTTTGTCACAACTCCATGGAACGATGCATTCAAAAACAAGCCCTGGCCAGACACATACCTTAGCATATTAAAAGGTATTTTTAGTACCTCTGGCAGAGCAGATCAAACTCTGCTTTTAGCTGTGCTAAGACAACTCTATGGACATTGCTGGCAGCACTGCATGTTCATACCGAGGTAGCCGCTGGTAGAAGCTACTTGACTAAATAGTCCCATTTCCTTCCCAAACACAGCACAGACGAAGGCTGGTGAGATCCCTGCCTTGAGAGGGCTGGATTTTTTTTCCATAGGAGCACGACTTTGCCTGACAAAAGCCTGAGCTGCTGAAGAGCGTCACGTAGTGAGGAAAGAATACTCTGAATGTCGCCTCCTTGATCCGCAATGACTTTGTTTTTGCGCTGGTATAAATAAAACTGTCACCATTTCATACAGCCAAGTGCTCTGTGATGAGCACAGTATAAATAGCCGAGCTGATTACACTGGCTATAAACAGGGACTGGAAACCCTTGCTTCACCCCAGCAGTGGAAGAGCTTTACAGCTAAATGGTTAAAAGCCGCAGCAGAACGTTTTCTCGGGATGGCTCCAAGCGCGGAGCTGGTGCGCTGCCATTTCAGCAGCCAAGCTGAGACGGTGGGAAGCACGCCACCACAATTGCATACTAAAAAGAAGGGAAGGCTGAGATAACTACCATCTTCTTGCTGTGTAGGCCGTTTAAAAAGGAATAACATATAATGATTCCTGCCTTATTGCAGTGTTTGGGTTCCAGATATAGCCTTGCATGGGAAGGCCAGTATGACACTGAACCAGGCCAAATGTGCATTTCCTGCTTTTAAGTAATATGATGTCAGGAATCCAGCTCATCGGAAATACCCTGCTCATGGCCCTCTGCACCAGCACCAGACACTTAAAGTGAGCTTCAGGTGAATAAAGCTGCTTCAACTCAGGCTTTGTGAGTTACAGTTCACAGTTCAGGTCCTTTGAACCCTTATTATTATCACTATAAAACGAAGCTTGGTAAGCCTCATGCCTAACAAGTGGCTCAGCTCACTCAGAAACTCAGGGACTTGCCAGAGGCCTTAGATAACTAAGTAATATTTGTTTTAGCTGCCTTCACTATCCAAGGTATTTCCTACTGTAAGTCTAAGGAAACACAGAGGATACTTAAGGAACCATATTTGTTTATCCTAGGTCAAACTGGAGAGATTTTCCAGAACCACTGGTGCAGCTACACTTAACTTGTTAAAAGGTTGCATTTGTATGGAGTGCTTCACTTCTCACTCCATGGTCACAAATGAAAGCCTTCACCTAGAACTGAGCTCCATGGGAAAGGTGCACACTGCTGTGGAGCAAACCTGAGCAGATGTCTCCAGACACTCACTCTCTGGGTATGCTTCATTAACCTTGGCCTCAACTGGGCCAGCTCTTGCATAAGGAGGGAGCCAGAAGGGAGAAGAAAATCACCACATTCCCTCCCTCACATTTCTGACTTGATAATTACCTGATGCCCAGACAGGTTTCACCTCAAGAGGAGATGAAATACTACTCCCTGGTACAGCTTCTCAGGTCATTCAATCCACAGCTGTGTTTGATGAAATATGATAAGACTTGGACCAAAGTCATCTTAACAAAAGGAAAGTGGACCCCAGAGGTGGTCATTTCACAGTAGATGTTTGGAGAGCAACAGTGCTTCAGGGCATGCATGAGGCTCTGGATGGACAATGAGGGGGTGAGAAATGGCCATGTGGGTCAAAATGTCCCACCCGCAGCTGTCATACTGGACTCTGGTTCATACAGACGCACCCCAGTGTCTCTCTGCCTCCTTCACAGCACCAATCAGTGCACAGTATCCCTGGTACATAAATGTAGCCTCTGAAGCCTGTAAATTGGTAGTGAAGCAGCTAGTTTGATATTCTAAGGATTTCTTATTTCAGCAGGGATTGTGAATGCTGAACAGATCCCCAAACATTTGGTAGGTGTTTTGACACTGCTGCCATATAGCCCTTGATGCACAGGATGGACTGGCTCTGACATTAGAGACTCAGGCAGACAAGGGCAATACATTGCCCACTGCCTTGCAGATACAGATCACTTCTGCACTCCTGTCAGGGTTATCTTTCTCTAACTGTAGCAGGTACTGGCAAGGCAGAGCAGGCAGGAGAGCAGCTCCGGCCAAGCATCCCAAACCCGTCCACCGAATGCTGACTGCTCTCTGCTGGCCAGCTGAGAAATAGTCTTTTCTCAAGACCGAGCTGCTCATGTTGGTGAAAATGTGCTGACCAAGCACATACATGCAAGGAGAAAACATTTTTCTTTTCCTGAAGTCCCAAACAGGCAAACAGAAAAGGTTAGTTATCAAATAAACTATATTATTAACTAAAAAGCAGCAGCATAAAAGAGAAAAAGGCAGGAAAGATGTGGATGTCCTATCTCATGTTGGAGGTTACTGCATCACTAGCCTGGTGGACACAAAAGCTACCCTAAGATAGAAGGACATGAAATTGTTGGAACAAGTGCGGAGGAGGGCCACGGGGATGATCAGGGGACTGGAGCACCTTCCATATGAAGATAGGATGAGAAAGCTGGGGCTGTTCAGCCTGGAGAAGGCTGCACGGAGACCTCATAGCAGCCTTCCAGTATCTGAAGGGGGCCTGTAGGGATGCTGGGAAGGGACTCTTCATGAGGGACTG
>JASSUY010034917.1:121-27428 GCA_032466535.1 Forpus xanthops | reverse complement strand
AAATATTTAAATGATTTCAATTACACAATTTTTTCCTTTATTCTGGTAGAAAAGGTTTGCTGGTATTTGGAGGAGGGACCTGGGGAATTTCCTGCTGTGCTTTATTGCTTAGCCTTCAGCAATTAAATAGTTGCGGAGATGTTTCTAAGTCAAAGCAGTCTGTTAAGTGTGTTTACTCTCTTGTAAGTGATTTCATTTGTTGAGTTAGTTAAAATACAAGCCTGATTTATATTTCTTTAAAAGGAAGAAGTTCATAACCTGGAAATAAGCCGTTGCTTACAGAGGGATTTGTGCTCAGATTTAGTCAGCTCTTTAGGAAAAGGTGCTCCCAGTTTTCCCCATACACCTTCACCACCAGCATCATCTTGTTTCAAGGCAAGCAAAGACAAAAATGTAGAGATGCTCTGATTCAAAACAGAGCAAGGAAATTCATTTTACTGTCTCTAATTGAATCCCGGCACAGAGCCTGATTAAATCCATCCAAAGGAAGGAACACAGCGCAGAGCTCACTGAATCTACCAAATAGGTGCCTCTTCCTAAGAGCCGCCTAATTCCTAACTAGGATGGCAGTGATGGGCATTACCAGGAAGCATTAGTAAAAACTGTGCTTGAGAACATGAAAATGCTGTGTTTGCCTTTCTCAGAGGAAGACTGCTGTTTGATGTTCTCTTATCTTTGGCACTTGCTGAACACAAGCTTGGGAACTGATGAGGGTGCACAGGGAAGGAAGAAGAAATGGGCAGGTAATGGGAGCTGACCCCTGTTTGAGGGCCAATATGCATCCATCAGCTGGGGATGGACACCCCCCCAGCCCTCTGAGACTGAAAGTTGAGTCAAGATGGGCAAAAATGCACAGGCATATTCAGGGTGGGCTTTGGGCAAGGAGAAAGGCCTGAGCTTAAATACAGCTCTCGAACAAAGACAGGATGACCTGAAGGACAGATGATATGAAGGAGGGGTGGCCCCAGGGAATGGAGACCTCAAGGAGGGGTGATGGAGTACTGTGTCAAACTGGCATGTGTTGACCAGAGAAGCTGTGACTGCCCCATCCCTGGCAGTGTTCAAGACCAGGTTGTATGGGGCTTGGAGCAACCAGCTCTAGTGGAAGGTGTCCCTGCCTGTGGCAGTGGGTTGGAACTGGATGAGTTTCAAGGTCCCTTCAATCCAAACCAGTGTGGGATTCTATGAATAATATTCTTAGAGGCTCCTGCTTCATTTGGGACCCTAAACACTAAGTTTTCACTGAATTATTTAAAGGTCTTGGGAAAATGTTGCCCTACACCTCTCAGCATTCTTACCATACTTTTTGTGTTTTGCAGGTAGTTCCAGTTGAATATAACTGTTACCCTCTCCAGGGGAACACAACAACAGGAAGCTGCCTTGTATTTACATGTAAAGATGTAAACCTGAAAGTCCAACCAGTTACAAAGCCAGCACCAGAAATTAGTCATGCAGCTCTTTATGAAATTACAGGCAACTAGGAAATGACAACAGAAAAAATAATGTGTATTTCCAGGTGAGTGAATCATATATTGAACAGTTTTGCTTGTATACAAGAAATGCATCACCTGCAGAATTTCCCAAGGTGTAAATTTATCTCCTTATTTCCAGGAAGGAGCACACTGCCATAGTGACACATTTCACTGACAGTGAATGGGGGAGACACTGATCTCAGTTCAGATCCATCCAGAGCTATTAAACCATACTCAGACTAGTCTAAGACTTGGCACAGAGTTTACAAAGCCTCTGACTTGCTCGAATCTGGGGTCTGTACCAGAGGCTGCATTATGTTATTTTGCTGTTTATGCTGGTTTTATGTGTGGATCCTCTTGCTGATTAAAATGAGGATAAATAAGCAGTGGGGTATATATTTGCAATGGCAGGGACAGGGAGAAAACCTGATTATTTCCTGCAGGCTGGCAGTCAGTCCTCTCATGTTTGCTGTGCTCTCCAACGTCCCAGATTCTCTCCAAGCATCCATGGACTCAGTTAATGCATTCTGAGCACAAACACAGCAAAATTGGGGGGTTCTTTTTGTGCTCTTGAAAAATAAAGCTCAAAATCCTCAGCAATGCAGCTCTCCCTGATTATGGGGTGATTCCTTTCTAGAAGTAGGTCAAAGCAAGGGACAAAGCAAGTTGCAAATCTCCATGGAGGTGGAGAAATATTATTCTCAGCTAAAAATAGCTATGAAAATTTGTGGAATCATTAAGAATTAAACATTAACAAAACAACAGTTTTTCCATGTTACTCTTCTCCCTGCCAAGCTTATGAGGGAAGATTAGATATTGTCTTTTCCCTGTTTTCTGAAGGGGGCAAGGAACACAAGGGTCTTTCTTTGCTCTGAAAATAAAGGTGAACTGGAGAGATAAGACACTTTGCATATTGCGCTTGTTGATGGCAGTGGGGAATGAGGAAGGGATAAGAATAGGACAAGCAATCTCTGACTAATCTGGGAGGAATACAATGGTTTTGTTTCTGGTCTTCTCTCTGATCAGGCTTCCCCATATTCAGTGTGAAGTAAGGATAGATTTGGCCCAAGTGAAAACAGTGTTTGTACATGTTCTCTGGTGCTTGCTTCATGTGCCATTGTCCTTACAGGTTGTGCTGTTGGGATGTTGGGATTTTCCCCTCCTGGATATTGGAGTGCACAGGTCAGGGGCTTGGAACCCCTTGGAAACTCAACCTTGCCTTCTGTATCCTTCACATCCCATAGCTGGGGCCCAGCATGTACACACACATGTGGCCTCGTACCACACAACACACTCATCAAACACCTTTTTCCCTTCTGTAGGAAATTATACAGGAAACTTTCTTTTGCAGCAGCTTAAATTACATCCTCATCCTTCATGGAAGTTTTCTTCTTGAATCACACTTTTGTTCTTTGCATCACCTTAGAAAAACATGCCACTTTTACAATGGAGCTAGGGAGTTACTGCACCAAGTGCTTGGTAAACAGCCTGTCCGGTGTGCCCCAGGCAGCCAGGAAACCTGTGAAAGGCGGCTTTTTCCCTGGCCTGGGCAGCTGGATCCCAAAGGCATTCCAAGTTTTCTCCACTCCTCTCACCCCTCTCAGATGGCTGCTGTGAACTCTGGGGGAGTTTGATGCAATGCTGTGATTTCACTGTCAGTGCCCTGGTGGGGAGCAGGACCCCATGTCCTGAGCCCTGGTCTCCTGCGTGGATAATAACCAGAGATGTCCTAGCATGAGACCATCACAGGAGATTACAGATTAAAAGGGGTGGGACTCATAGAATTGTTTAGGTTGGAAAAGACCTTTAAGATCATCAAGTCCAGCTGTTAACCCAGCACTGCCAAGGCCATCACTAACCTGTATCCCCAAGTGGCATATCTATACATCTTTTAGGTACCTCCAGGGATGGTGACTCCATCACTGCCCTGGGCAGCCTGTTCCAGTGCTTGACAACCTTTTCATGGAAGAAAATTTTCCTAATATCCACTCTAAACCTCCCCTGGTGCAACTTGAGACCATTCCCTATTATATCCCTTTTTCCTTGGGAGCAGAGCCCAGCCACCTCCTGGCTCCATCCTCCTGTCAGGCAGTTGTAGGAGACAACCCCCTGAGCCTTCTCTTCTCCAGACTGAACCCCCCAGGTCCCTCAGCCATTCCCCATCACACTTGTGCTCCAGGCCCAGCACCAGTTCCGTTGCCCTTCTCTGGCCCTGCTCCAGCACCTCAATGTCTCTCTTGCAGTGAGAGATTGAACACAGGATTCGAGGTGCAGCCTCACCACTGCCCAGTACGTGGGGACTATCACTGCCCAATCCTGCTGGCTACATTAGCGCTGACACATGCTGGCAAGGGGTTTCCTTGTGAAAAAGGCAGAACAAAGACTTGTGAGAATGAGGCTTTGCTGGCTGGGACTGTTTCTAACACAGCTCAGGTAGCAGCACTGCAGAATTTCTTTGTCTTCCTTCCAGCAAGTACTGGCTTACCAGCCTGAGCGGGTGGAGAGCAGAACCAGAGAAGCACTGCTGTGTGTGCTCAAGGGATTTCTGAATCGCCTTCATCTGCCACTGAAAAATGCTTTCGTGCTTGCAGCAGCTACCGAAATCAGGAGGAAATGAAATGCCTTCTCCTGGATCAGATGTTGCAAAAACTCTCATCTCAGCCTGTGTGAAAGTTCAACTGCTTCCTTTGTTCAGGAGCTGAAGGATGGTTTTGTCAACTCCAGCCTCTGATTTTTTATTCTGATTTTTTTTTTTTTAAATAAGAGACTCTTTATCTACTTATTTGAAGTCTAAAACCTCTTTGTACTCTTCAAACCAGCTTTTAGTAGCTGGGCTTTTCATTAAAGGTGCTGATAGGTCATGTGTTATTGCAAGTGACCTTCAAGAACAGCAAAGGGCAGGTTTTGATCCTGAAGGTGATGGTGGGAAAAGATGAAGCTTTCCTACAAGCATCATTCCAGGCAAGGCCCCCCCTGGCTGTGCCTGAGGCTCCTTTCCGTATCTTCTTTTTGCAGCTGTAGTTTCTCAAGGGTGGTTTGAGGACTTTTTCTCTCTTTGCCTTTCCCTGGTGAGTCTAACCTCTAGCAGTTCCTCCTGTTCTGGGCATAGGAAGAGAAATGATTTGGAGCCCAACAGATACTCAGCCATTTACAGGTCAGTAACCAGCCCAGAGCTGACTTATGTACGTGATAAAGGATGTTCATAACAGGGTTTCACTTCTTTTACATGTGTGGGCATTTGCAACAAGGCCATGGCTTGTCAGACTTGGAAAATGGCTGTGGTGGAGCTGTGAAGAGCTGTCTTTGGCTGTCCCAAGCATCTGCACACTCAAACTCTACTTCTGGCTCTCATTTGGTTCTGTGTAAAGGATTGGTCCAGGCACTTGTCTTACTAGGCACTTGTCTTTATTTATGAAGCTGCTGTAATCACACTGGATTAAGTTGTTCCTGATCCATACTGAAATGATATGAGAATCAGACCCTTGGTGTTTCACAGGCAGTGGAGGGAAGCTGGTCTTGTATTTCAGACAGCAGAGGGGGCAGCCTGGGTGGCTGGGGACTCCCCATAGCCACTGGATGCACTGCCCTTTCCTTCAGGGTGGGCTGTTTGGGGCAGGAATTCTGGTTGGACCCCCCATGACTACACCTTAGGCCCTTTCTGTGACAAAACCAGTATTTCATGTACCCAGAACAGCTCTTTATGGCAGCAGTGATGCTCTTGGCATAGCTGGAGGCAGAGCTCCACCTTTGCAAGGCATGTGTGGCTTTCTTCTCCATTTCTTTTTTCTTTGGTTTTAAAGCAGGCTGCAAAACAACAGTTTTATTATGGAGGAAAACTTGTCAAAGATGGACAGTCCACTCCTATATATGACTTGTTAATTTATGATCTCATACCTTGTAAAATGATTAATGAAAGAAGTAACTGCTTTCCTCAAAACCTGTGTAAATAAATGCTAGCAATGAAACAGCAGTGCCCAGTAATACTTGCTAAGTCTTACTTTTTCCAGGCAGGCCACTCCTCCCCTAGGTTAATAATTACACATGACATACCTGAAAGTAGTAGAAGACACTGAGTAAACTTGGCAATGTCAGGAAAAGGGTCAGGGTTTTGGGTTTTGGTAAGTGCGCTCAAATGTAGTGGAATTAATGGCTTCTAATCAGTTCTTCATCGCTCCCACTATCAGTGGTACTGAGCTCTTGGGGCTTGGCAGTGATGCTGTGGAGGAGCACTTGTGCTGATGCAGAAGCAACCTGGCACAGCCCTTCTTTTGCTTCTGTAGTTAATGTCACTAAATTGAGATGACATGAGTCTTAGATCAGTCTCTTGAGCAGTTTCATGACATCAAACTTAACAACAAGGCAACGATACTGCTGTAACTGCAGAGCATGAACCAAACACTCCAGGATGACACCAGAAGTGTTGTTGTCTGAGTAGTGCCTGGCCATTCCCCCCCATACTTCTGTCCTGCATTGCAGCAACCTTCACTTCTGGATTGTGCTCTCTCTGTAACTATTGAGTTTTGCTCATACTTAGCCAAACCCAAGGCAGTTTCCTTCCCATCTTGTTTTCACTGACACTCACAGTACCTACCTACATGGGGCAATGTGCTGTCTGGTGCATAGCAGTTGCAGCTCCTCTAAAGTCTTACTTATCTTTGGCTTTTCCCCTTCAGGGTAGATGGATACTTTTAAACCTTCACACTCTTGGAATGGCTTTAACCTGCCAAAGGGGAGATTGAGATGAGCTCTTAGGCAGAAGTTCTTCCCTGTGAAAGTGCTAAGGCACAGGTTGCCCAGAGAAGCTGTGGCTGCCCCATCCCTGGCAGTGTTCAAGGCCAGGTTGGACAGGGTTTGGAGCAACCTGCTCTAGCAGATGGACATACTTTTGCTGAACCCTTTGAGTAGAGAGAGGGATGGAGGGTTCCATTCCAGGGCAGCTGAGGGCAGTGGCCTGGTCTGCATCACCTCTCTGCAGGGCAGCTTCTGTCCAGTGCATGGGCTAGGAAGTGTCCTGGAAATGCCATCAAAGGGGTTTTCCCATCACATGTGTCCACAGAACTGCAGTGCTCACTGTATAACTTTCCTTTCCCAACAGAGGGCAGATACCCAGCAGCAAAGAACTTTCAATTCCAGATTGAACTGCAATGAAAACACTTTCTCTGGCGCTAGAAACTGCTATTCTACTGTTCAGGAGTAACTCCCCTTGATCACAAAAACACAAACCAAGGCCCTGTTCACCATTTTTTCTGGCTATCCAAAAGGAATCTTGTTTTCCTTCCTAGTCAGATTCTGAGGGGGGTGGTTGGTAGATGAAAGATCATCTGCAGCTGCTGCTGAGGGATTTGGGACACCAGGTATAACTGGAAAATGAAAGGGAAGGCATGGTTGAGCTCTCAATTTGGGCTCCAGTAATGATAATGATTCAATTCAGGCTTCATCAAAGAAGAGGAGGAGGGGGGATGGAGAAAACAGTTTGATCACATGCTGCCCGTCAGCAAAGTCATAACCTGAGGCATGCTAAAGGCATGTGCAGTGAAAGGACAGGCTTTCAGGGCTGCAATTATGGGGCCTGCAATGCCTCTGGGCAGTAGGAAGTGGTCCGTGGGATGAGCTGTGGGTCACCCTGGGTGTGTATGGGGATCTTTGATGCAGGATGGGGTGCACAGCACTTGGAGCTGAGTCTCCATTGTGTATTTACGCCCAGGAAGTTTTGGAACTTTTCCAGTTGTGCCCTGGGGATGTGTTTGTTCATCCTTTGCTCAGCAACGTTGGCATCAGCATCTCCCACTAAGTTCTAAGAGCATGCAAAGCTACCAGAAATCCACTTAAAGTGTTTTAGCAGATGAGACAAAGCAGTAAAAAGATGAGATCTGTAACCGAGTTGTGCTTGATCTGTGCTTTACAACAAGCTGTGGTGTGAATTGGGCTTTGGGGCTGGTGGGAGTGCAGCTGCATATAACAACACATTATACGTCTTATATGTGTTATATGTAGATATTGCCATATATAACATATATGGCAATATAGGCATAAATACAACATGTCCAGTCCATCCCTGGAAATGCACTTCAGTGCACAGCAGGTATCTCTACCCCAGTGACCTCCTGCCACCCAGGGATGATAAAGAGAGCAGCCACAGGGCCAGACTTGCTTCCTGGCAGGATTCTGTTAAGCATGTGATGTAATAAGATGAGGTAAGGTAAGATGCTTCTCTCTCAGCCCTCTGAACTCTGCCCCTGCATCTGCGCTGGGAACATTTGCATGTTCAGAGCAGGTAAAAGGTACTCAGTAGTTTGCCAAACTATGGAATTTCTACCATGTTAGTGGGTGGAGGAGGAAGCGGGAACACCTGTGCCCTGCCTCCTGTTCCTGCCTCCTGCACCAGGGTATTTAATCACTGGAGCAGTATCTGGTGCCACATCTCTGCTTGGCCTCCAGTTGTGCTAGGGAGGGAGGAGAGGCTGAGGAGGATGAGCTGCCTCAGGTACCCAGTGGATGTGAAGGCTGTCGGCTTGATGCAATGCAGAAAGCAGAAGGTACGTTAATATTGAGGTTTCTTTAGATTTATTTATTTTACTCCTTAAATAGTATTTACAGACTGGGACACCAGAGGGCTTTGTGAGCTGCTCTTACAGGGGTATGTTTGCTCATTTCCCTGCAGTGTTCCGATTTAGAGCTTTGTGATGTAGGACAGGGGGCTCTTGGACTTTTTTTCAATCATAGTATCTTAGCATCACAAGAAAACTGCAATCTTGGATTCTGCTCTCTTTCTGCTCACACTGTCACAAAATTCCTTTGGTTTCAACAGCAATTTGTTGAATATCCATTTGGGACCCTAAAATGAAGGAAATATGGCTGTAGGTCTAATGTTTAATTTCATTTTTGGATGTGACAATCTTGCAGCCTGAAGCCAGCACTAAACCACAGCCTCTGGCAAGTGGTGGTTGCTTGAAAGCACCTGATATTGAAGCTGTGATTAAAAATGCATTTCTTTTCCCTTTCCTCTTTCCAGAATTACATGATGTTTGTGTCCTGGTCAGATCAGACCAACATTCTCATCTACCGGACATTTGAGGACTTCAAGAGATTCCATGTAAGTGAATATCTCCTAGAATATAGGGTTCCCATGGTGGAGAGGGGGAAGGAGCCCAGCAATGTGTGAGAGCTGCAAAACACCACTGTTCTTTCCTTCTCTTTGCTGTTAGAAATCACTGAAGAGAAAATTCCCCATTGAGAGTGGCTCGCTCAAGAGATCTGACCGGGCACTGCCCAGGTTGAAAGGTGAGAACAAATCTCGGATAGACCCACAAACACAACAGAGCTGTTGGGGACAGTTGTAACAGATGACATAGACTTCAGTCTCTGACCTTCCTCTGGAGCAGATTAAGTGCTTGCTCTTGCTCTGGGTTACAGCAGCTTGCTTTGGTCTATTACAGACCAGAGCAGCTGTTACCTTACACCAACTTTGCTCTTCTGATGTTAAAGATGCAAATGCAAAGCAGAGGAGGAGTGGGAAGCCAGACAGGTGCCTGGAGATCCTGAAACTGCTGGAAACTTATTCCCAGGAGCTGCTGAAAACAGCTGCCAAAATCTCGCAGGGTGAAGATGTGATTGAGTTTTTCAAGGCACAGACCCAAGACCTCGATCCCTCCTTTCCTGAGAACAGGTATGGAATCAGATTTGTAGTGTCTTCATGAAACAGAAATGTTACAGGAGAGGGATGGAAGAGAAGAATACATTAGCAGAGTTACACACCAGGACAGCAGAGCAGGAAAGCTCTACTGACTGCTCTATGCATGCTAATGTTTTTTCTGATGCCTGAGCATTTCTGAGCCTGCTGCTAAATGATTTGCCCAAAATGAATACTAAACTCAACCTCCTGTGTGAGATTTCAGTAAGCAGATATTGAACTTCACTTTGCAGTGTTGTGATCATGCCATCAGACATTGGAGGGGAGAAGAAAGCCCAGTCACAGCCACAGCGGCAGCAGCAGCCCTCCTGTATTACATGGCCTCAGGCCTCCCAGAGCTACCGTTGCATCGAAACCTTTGAAACCAAAGACACAAAGAACAAGAGTTTTAAAGTCACTAAGAAGGAAATAGTTGAAGTGTTAATCAAGGACATGACTGGTATGTTTTGTTGAGAATCTTCAGTTGCAGGGAGGAATGGTGGAGATAGATTCACAGGGTTTCATGGGGTTTTGTACATGATATGCTCACCTGGATTTATACAGGAGGCAGCAACCAAGTGTTAGTGCAGCACCAGCAAGGCACTGAGCTGCTCTCCACAATGTCCTGTCTCTTGTGGCAGAGCAGGGATTATGATCATCTCCAGGCTGTTAAAACCCTTTCTTTGCTGTTTGCTGCAGGGTGGTGGTTAGTGGAGAACGCAGACAAGCAGATAGCCTGGTTTCCAGCCTCCTACCTGGAAGAGATTGATGCCCACAGGGACATCCAGAATGCCTTCTGCTCAGACAAGGAGGGTAAGTCTGCTGCCGGCTCCCTGGAACCCCACATTCCTCCTTCAAAACACAAGGATGGAGGCATTTTCCCCTCAAGGCAAACCCAACCTCTCCCTCTCTCTGCAGGCAGCCTGTACTTTGTTGTGAGGGCCTATGAGTCTCAGAAGGCAGATGAGCTCTCTCTGAACAATGGAGTTGTGGTGGAGGTGGTCAGGAAATCCGAGGATGGCTGGTGGCTTATCCGGTAAGAAGGCTTTTCCAAGGCTTTCATTCCTTTAGGGAACTAGTCGCTTGCTGCAGGGAGCATCTTGCTCACTCCTCAAGTAGGGTGCCAAGGAGCTCCCCCTGAGCTGACTGCACTTGGCTAGGGCTGGCTTCCCTTTCCTCACACTCCATCTCAGTATCAAGCCAAGTCCTCACCTGCCTCCCCTTGGTCTGAGCTGGGAGAAGGGCTCTCTCCAGTGTTGCTTTTCATCCATTCCCCTCAGATACAACAACTGTACTGGCTACCTGCCCTCCATGTGCCTCCAACCCTACAAGAACCCCCACCACAAGCTCCAGACCATCCTAAACTGTGGGCTCAACATCTCCACCCGAAACCTCTGCTCTTCCCTGATGGCTCCACAGCCTCTGGGTGAGCACAGGATCCAGGTTTGCTCTTCCCTTGACTGTGAAGAGAACCTGAGCTCCCTGAGAGGCAGATCAGGGTCTCTGCCCAGGGCCAGCTCCACCCCAGACTTGGAGTCGGACAGCACATCCCTCAGCTCAGGGGGCAGCAGCAAGCAGGATGGACGGCTGAGCTGGCAGCCTGACCTATCAAGATCCCTGCCTGAAGTGGAGCAGGCCCGGAGCCCTCCCATGGCACATACCATGGCCATGCACAGCACCAAGTCTCCACGGCTCACTGCCAAGGACAGCAATGATTCTGGCTTTGTGGAGTCATCTGCAGCTGATCTCAGCTCCTCCCTCACTGACCCAGATGTGGCTACTTGTGTCCCCAAGGTGCCCACACGCCCCTCGGCCCAAGAGATCCTGCAGAGGTGCAGTACGGTGACCAAGCGCGCGGTGCAGCGCTCTGGGCTCTGTACCCCAGCTCCAGTATGTGTTCTGGAAGGCACGGATCCAGCCCTGGACCAGGCATCCCCACATGACTAACACCCTCCATGAGAGCCTTGGAGCAGCAGCATTGTTATCCAAGGACACTGTTAGATCCCAAGGTACTCCAGGGAGTTGCTGTACTGGAGGATTTAGTCATTTAACTTACAGGGGAGTCAAGGCAGCTCCTGTGTAAGTCAGAGGTCACTTCGAACACAGTTAATTCTCCCTCAGGCAGGTATTCACACTCATTCCTGCATTATTCCTCATGCTGCAGCTACCAGGAGAGCAGAGGAGTGAAAAACCCAGACACGGAGGGACTCGGTGAAATCCAGAGCTACCATTATTGGTATGGGAGGGGATGATGCTGCCATGTGAATATCATTTACTTGAACCCCGTATTTTACACATTTTTATAAAACTCTTTGGTTTTTGGTGTTTGTTTGGGAGTTTTGGTTTATTTAAAGTTTTAATCAACTCAGAGCAGAACTGACCCTCAAATACATGAACTGACCTGAGCTGCTGAGTGGCTGTGAACAGAAGTACCTGTTAGCTGGAACCCTCACCTCTTACTGTTCCCTACAGTGCTAACTATGCAGGCACAGAAACAAGTGGTTGTAACACAGCTTCCTTCCCAGCTGGGGCAGGGGCCGGAGCCCATTTTTAGGAGCAAAGCATTCCCCTTTCAAGGCGGTCTGCAAGTTACTGAAATCCTCACCCTAAACTCGTGATAGGACTGAGTTAGAAGAATAGTTACAGGAAAACTTAAGACTTCTATAGATACTGTTCCCTTTCATTTTAGTTAATTCTTCTAAATACTTTTTATAACAAGCAGTTTAACCAACTTGTGAGGTGGCTGTTCTAACTTTTATACATCTTCTCCAAAATAAAGCAGTTAAATATCTATGATGATACTATGAAGATGGTTGGGTTTTATACTTTCACTGCCCCACTAGGCTTTGGATATAACACTGCCAGTAGCATCTCCAAACTTCCTAAAGTCTTTAAATCCACAGTAAAAAGCCAGGTTCTGCCTTTCTTCCAAACTAAGTGTTAAGTGTTTGGGCACGAAAACTCAGGGCACGAAGATACAAAGGGAAACCACAGCTTGAGCAAAGAAAGTACTTTTTCCTCTCATTAAGCCCAAGGAGAAATAAATGTTGGACATGTGGTAGAAATCAAAACTTAATAAATTTATTATAAAACACAGGAGCAATCCAATTGCCATACCTGGCAGGAGTCAGGTCAGGCTCTTCCCTCTGGGAAGGGTCATTGGTAGGATCAGGCTCACAGAGTCACATCTTCCTGATGGGCTGTATCACCCAGCCTCATGTTCTGCCACATGAAGTCAATGAACATGGTGGCCTGTAGCAATCGGCTCAGCCTCTGGAAATGGCGCTCTGCAGACAGAAAAGTCACCTTTGTTCACCAGAAGAGAGAAAATCTCCCTTTAAACCAAGGCAAACAGGGAATGTTCACACAAGGAGGAGTCCCGAGGCTCACTGCTCCTGCAGCGTGACTCACCAGTATAGGGGAGCAGAGACTCCACAGCAGGTTTAATGCCTGAGTACTGCAGGAGGGTCTCTGGTGCTTCATGCTTCAGGAGGGTTTCAACAACAGCCTGGGCCTCGTGGCAGTTCCGGGAGTTGGTATTCCATGTCACCAGGAATGCTAACACAGCCTCTAGGGAGGAAGGAAATCTGCTCACGCTGCCAGCTGCACTGTGACTGATGAGCTCAGGGCAGAACAAATATATCCAGAACCCTTTCTTGAGCTGTCAACAAGGACAACATAAAGGTTTTAGCACTTAAACCATGTTTCAACAAACCTTTCTGATCCTTTCGGAGCCGAACAATGTTCTCTTCCAAGTGCTTTCTCCCGTCAGTTTCCTTGAGGATGTCTGTAAGAAAGAGAAAGGAAGAGTCCTGTGCAAAAGTCCAGCCCCTGCACTCATGGGAGACCCTCTGTTATCTGTGGTGATCCCACTTAGGAAAAGAGGAGTCACAGGAGAAAGGGAAAACTGAGGCTTTCAGACAATTAGTAGTTGTCTATTAGAATCATAGAATAGTCAGGGTTAGAAAGGACCTTAAGCTCATCCAGTTCCAACCCCCCTGCCATGGGCAGGGACAGCTCCCACTAAACCATGCCACCCAAGGCTATGTCCAACCTGGCCTTGAACACTGCCAGTGATGGAGCATTCACAACTTCCCTGGGCAACCCATTCCAGTGCTTCACCACCCTTACAGGAAAGAATTTCTTCCTCACATCCAATCTAAACTTCCCCTGTTTCAGTTTTAACCCATTACCCCTTGTCCTATCACTACAGTCTGTAACAAAGAGTCCCTCCCCAGCATCCCTATAGGGCCCCTTCAGATACTGGAAAGTTGCTATGAGGTCTCCATGCAGCCTGTTCTGGAAGGCTGAGAGGGGAGACAAGGGTCTTCAGAGCACAATGTGGACTCACCTTTGATGACCATCAACACTGTGTGTGGCCGATCCAGAGAGATTGCCAACCCTAAAGCTTTGAGGTATCTCTTCTCATGAAGCAGGTTAGAAAGCTCTTGCTCTCTGGAAAGCAGATCAGGATCAAGAGGAAGTTAAACATCTGACTGGTAAAGAAACTGTTTATACAGAAACCAGCTGATTTGGCAGTAAGCGTGCTGAGGTTTAATGCCAGGAAGTCAATGGTGCTGCCAGTGAATGCCTCAGTGCTCTCACTGTGCACATCATCACCCTGGCACAACCAAGGGCTCCCTGAACTATTCAGTGCTGGCTGAAGCAGGAGAAAGTGAAAGCAGGTTTTGACTTTGCTTGTCTTAGAAGTGAATCTACATGAGATTAATCAATTGTCAAGCTGACAGCATCACAGCAAGGCTTTGCAGGAACTACAGAGTAGAACAGACTAGTGTGCCTTGCCAGCCTCTGAATACTCCACAATGTAATGTCTGGATCAGAGGGAGCTGGATGGCTCTAGGTGTAGACAGATTCACTGGACAGTTTGTCCTTCACACCTTGTCATTGCACAGGATCAACTTACTTAATAATCTGCTCCTCCTCTTTAGCTTGAGCTTCTTTCTCTTCAATTTCAGTGACATCCTATTAAAAAAACAGGATACAATTTTGTCACATCTTGCCTTAACACAGATGAATTTTGATTTAGCCACCAAGTGAATGTGAGAACAGTTTCTGCATCAACACCTCCAAGTCATGGAACTTCAGTGTTGAATCCAGCACCCCCCTCCAAAGCACCTTTAGAGCAGCAGCACTGGGCAGGCTGCTGGGGCTCATCAGTTGCTCTTTTTACAATATCACCTGGGGAAATACACTATGGCAGAAAGCACCAGATGGGCTTTTACTGACCCTATTTCTCAGTGCAGAAAAGAGCACATGCCATGCTGGGACAGTGAGGAATGAGCCACTGGAATCCTCAGCTCTTCAATGGCATTCTGATCACTAATCCCAGAGGAAACACAGGAACACTCTGTACTGTACCTTCCACAGTGTGATGCAAGAGTCAGTGGATCCTGTCACCACCATATCATCTTGCTTGTTGGAGTGAAGACCCCAGATTTTATTTTCATGACCATCTAATGTTTTCACACACTCATTTGTTTTAATTGTCCAGAGTTTTAGGAGACCATCAGAACCACTTTTGGAAGAGAAAGAGACACAACAGAAAGAATCACTGGATAGATTCATTCTGGCTCTGCCCCACCTCAAATACCAGATAAATTTGTGCCATTCCAATGCCTTTCAAACAGAATTAGCCACAAATATCAAGGATCAGATGCACCCTCAGCTCTAATGCACTAACTATAGTGTGTGTCACCAAGCCAGCAGCTCACTGGAATCTACTCTGTCGCTGGAGGAGATAATTCAGCCCCTGGAGATAGCTTGGCATAAACATGGCATTTTCCTATCAGTCATTCCAAAACTAAATCCATCACACAACATAAGACCCTTCCCTCCTGCTGCTGCTGTCGGCAAAGAGGTTTCCCCTTCCATTAGTTTTAGCATCTTCTCCAGACTCCTGGTGCAGGCCCTTACCTGCTGAGTAGTTGTGTTCCTCGGCTGACAAAGATGATCTTCAGTACAGAGGCATCGTGACCTTCAAAGGTCTGAAAACAGAGAGAAAGCTCACAAGTGCTGGAGCTGTTGCCAGGCTTTGAGAGAGGCCTCCTCCAAGAGGGTAATATTTACTCCTAAAGCCCAAATAAGTTGCAAAAAGCAGCCTCTATCCTCACAGACCCAGGACAAAAAGGCCAGACCTGGACAGTTCTTTTCCTTTAGCATGTTGCCACATTTCAGCTGCATTAACCAGCACATTCTATTTTGAAGCAGTTTTAATCAAGCCCTGTAGCACAAAAGGGATGCTTAGAGCAAGGGGCAGTGTGATTCACATTACCTTCAGACAGCTGAAGTCTCGAATGCCCCAAAGCTTCAGGGTTCCATCTGCTGAAGAGGTGGCCAAGACCTGATCCACTGGGGAGAACTGCACACACCAGATCCCACGCTTATGTCCAGTGAAGACACCCAGCAAAGAGCAGTCAGAGCAGGACCAGAGCTTGGCCAGCCGGTCCTGCGAGCCTGTGGCAATCAGCTTGTCATTTGGAGATACTGTCACACTGTTTATATCCTAGGGAAGGCACATAGAGAGAACTAAGCAGTTTAAGGTTTTGCTCTAGCTGTTGAAAGGTCATAAATGCAGAGTGAAACACAGGAGGGGAAGATGTAAGTACTAAAAGTATGTTCTAAGCTCAGGTGGAGCATTACCTTGTTATGACCCCTCTCAGTCACTTCTGCATGAAGGGTTTCTGGGGAGGAGATCAAGGCTGCTTTTGCTTTGGAAGTGAGGGACTCTGGGATATTCCAGATCTTGATTGTGCAGTCCTGGCTGCTGGTTACTATGAACCTTTCTTTCAGTCTGAAAGGAATAAAGATGTCAGGTGCAAAGAAACTTCACCTACACAGAACAAAGGCCTTCTCCTCCTGTGCCCTCATGCTTGCAGAGGGAAACCCTTTTCTGATTTGTATTACCTTGAGCAAGCGACAGCACCAACCCCATGAGCATGACCCAGTCCTTGGGCAACACAGATCACCCTTCCATCTTTGTTCATCCTCCAGACTCGAATGCTTTTGTCCTGGAATGAGAGAGAACAGAACCCACTGTGCTTTTTGGACAGTGACCAGTTCCCCATGCAGTCACCACATCTATGAGCTTGAACCTTTGCCTGCATCCATCAGAGCAGGTGAGGGCAGACACAGCCAAACAGTGCACGGCAGCGTGGGATGCCAACATGGAGGTTTATTTCTGGGTGTATCTGAACACTTGGCACCTCTGTTTCCAAGAGTTTTTACATGCAGCTCCCCATCAGTCTCACACTAATGCTATCTCTGAACACTAATGCAAAGCCAAAATGCTCAGAGAATGAGATGTCTCCTTTCAAGCTGATAAAATACAATCACACTTCCCTAGGGATGTGAAAAAGGGATAATGGAAGAACCTTATTTTGGATGGATGCAGCATAGAGGAATTCTGCCCTTTCTGGAGCACCTAGAAGGAATACAACTGTGCCCATAAAGATCACTAGGAATGAAGGGTTTAATGAAGAAAAAGAACATACCTTAGCACAGCTGACGAACATCAGGCCTTTTCTGAAGACATCCAGAGCGAGAATTGTTTCTAAACAGAGGAAAAAAAAACAGTTAGATGCAAAGTAATACTGCAACTGGAATTAATGGGGAAGTGATGAGTCCACCACTTCGTGTCTGGGAACAGGTTTGGGACACGTGTCCACGCACTACGCGGTGACTGGCTGCTTATGGTGCTGGTACAAGCCCATCACTTGCAGCCATAAAGCTGCACTCATACCTGCATCTTGAGCTCCAATTTAAAGTAATCTCACTGCTAGTGAAAGGGACTGAACAAACAGACCCAGAAAAAGAAAACTAATGTTTGCAAACCCGGGACAGCAAAACAGATCCTTTCTCCACACAACTCCAAAACCTCAGGTAATGCTGTTCCAGAGAACTCAAGGACTCCAGTCTCCACATGTGGGTTGTGAGAGATCAAGCTGTACTAGCACATCTCTCACCCATCCACATCAGAGCTGACCACTGACCTGTGTGGCCATAGAGGATCTGGCAGTGAGATGTTGCCAGTTCAAACACCTTCAGCTGAGGGCTATTGGTAGCCACGACAATGTGAGAATCAGCAGGCCCAAGGAACTTCACATCCAGAACCTCATCGTTGTAACCTGCAAGCTAAGGATGGCAGAACAGATACAGTTGAACAGCAAAAAGCTGGTTAGAGAAGTACTGAATGGCATCGTGCACTCCCCAGAAGCAGAGCTGCTCCCAAAGTATGGATAAAGGAAGAGGAAAAGGAGAGCTAAGGGTTGTTACCTGCTTCCTGAGTTGAAGAGTTTGAGCATCATAGAAAACAATGTTGTGTTCCACAGACACCGTGACAATCTCATTTCTCTCGGGCACCAGCATGCATTGCGTGACACTGCACTCGCTGGCCTCCTCCTTCAGCTCGAAGGGCACAGGCTGGGAATACACACAAGCAGCTGTGGCCACTTCCCAGACTTTCAGGATACCTGATAAAAATAGGGATATAAATTACCTGTCGTTTTAGACAGTGATTGTCCACAGAACATAAAACAAACTCTGGCCTTGCCTACTAGAAAAAGCTCAGCAGCTTTAAGGCAGGACTATGAAGAGATCCAGTCACAGCGGCATAGGGCCACAAAGGTTTTCTTTTATTCAAACCAAACTTCACTGCAGTTTGAAAGCACACACAGATAAAGCTCCACAGCACGCCTGATCAATCCTGCTCATTTACTTCTGTTGGATTCAGGAGAAGGCTCTGCTCTTCAGCCCTCAGGAATTCAGTCCAAGGATTCTGCCACCCAAAGAGCACCCATCCCAGGAATACTAGCAATGCAGTGTCATAAGCACCATCCCTCCTCAGCTTCCAAATGCAGCAGTGACACATCAGGACACTCACCTTTGCTGCCAGCTGTGACAAAGTGCAACCCTTGTTTCTTCACACCCAGCTGAGAGAAATCTCCCTTTTCTGGTAACAAGACAGCAGCCTCCACACTCTGCAAATGAATTGGCCAAGCACCCACTGAGCACAATGGACTGGGGTCCTAATTCAGCAACCAGAGCTGTGAACAGCCTGCTAGTGCTGACACACACACAACATCCACACTGCTGCCCCAGACTGCACAGCCACGGAGGACAGGCACTGAATACAGCAAGAGAATGAAGGTTTGACATGAGTGTCCTTCCCTCCTCTAGCACTGGGGCAGTGGAGGCAACAGTGACATGTATTTCCTCAATTGCCCAGGCACAACCATGCCAAGCAAAGAGAAGAAGAAAATAAGGAGCTTTAGACAGTTTTAAGGCCTTTGGGAAGTACAAGGGGGGGAAACCTGCTTTTACCTTCTAGAGAAAGCTAAAGAGGGAGAGGTACTGTAGGGCTGAGCTAGAAACTGCAAAGGATCTCAGAGGAGTAAGTGAAATGCAAGTTCACCTCATAGACAGGGACAGTGTGTTTGTTTTCTCTGGTTTTCAGGTCCCACACAATGCAGATTTTATCCCGGCCAGAACTGGAAGGTAAAAGAGCAGTTTCAGTGCTAAATCCATTCAGTTCAGACTGAGAACTAAAGCTCTGAGCACCAGTTTGGAACTGGGGGGGTTCAACATCCCTCTGAAGACGCCCATGTGAAAGAAAGCACCAGCCTTCCATATGGCAGCACAGGATACTGCCAGAAACAGTCAAGCAGACACTGAATACTTATAGTTTGCGTCTCTTCACAAAAGCTTCTCACACCCTAAAGAAACCCCCAGTCTCCGGCAGGTGAGGGGGAGAGACAAGCTAAAACCCTATAAACTTTTACCTAAGGAGTGTGTTTCCATCTGCAAATGCCAGTGAGGTGACAGCACTGAAGTGTCCATCCAACATAGCAACACACTTGCTGGAATTCAGGTCCCAGATGCGGATTTTGTAGTCAATGGAGGAGGAGAAGAGTTGCAGACGGGACATATCAGGGTGGAACTCCACAAGGCTGGACAGAAGGAGATGCACTTGAATGGGACAGGAACAAACTATGTGGCATTAGCCTAATACTCACGTAAATATGCATTCTACAGAGTTTGATATACGCATTGATGTGTAAGAGGACTTTTGTAGGCCTTCATTTCTCTGCCACCCATTTACACGTGATCCTTGACAGTCTTTTCATGTTCTTAAAGCACATCCATTAGCAAGCACAGATATTCCATTTACATCCCAACAAGTTCCTTGACCAAACCCTTTTCTCTCTGGGCTAAGGTCAGTCATAGTCCTGCCTCTTCCCTACACATCTCACAAACCAGGAAGCAGAAGAGCCCAGAACCTGACTGGAATGGGCCTTTGTAGTCCATTAACTCAAGACATTTCACATCAATCCCAGCATCCAAGCACTACACTGATGTGAGTGACTGACAAATATGACTTGTCCTTACTGTACAACTCCTGAAGATCCTTTTAGGTTATGTGTGCAGTACTGTTTGATCATATCCCAGATCTTAATAGTGCTGTCACAGCCACCTGGGAAAAGAAGGGCATGTAAGAATGAAGGAGAGAGAAGAGGGACAACGTCAGCAATGGTAAAGTTTCATGGATTACAAAGGCAGCAAAGATGAATCCAGTAACAACCACACACAGCAAGAGGAGCTCAGGGAGCACCTTGCACCTTCACAGATGGGCAAAACCTGACAGCTCAGAGTCAGACCTGAAGCACAGCTAAGTCAGAGGTAATGCCCGATCACCTCCAGGAGTCCCTGTTCTACAGCACTACACTGCACTGCCCCATAGGTGCCTGATATTTACGAGTGTTTCACTCAATGTACTTTAGATAGAACATTGAAAGGATTTCTTGCTGCCTGCCAAGACATCATTTCTATCCAAGCAAAACCTCCTCTGACTCTGCCTGACCTCAGGAGGTCTCTACCCAGGGCTGTGTCCAGCTCAGCTGAATGATTCAGAAGCTGAAGGGCCACTCTATATCCCTCCCACCATGCAAGCAGGAGGTAGGCCCATACCTGTGGCCAGCAGCGTTGAGGTAGAGTCAAAGGCCATGGCAGCCACGGGCGCTATGTGCACGGCCTTCCACGTGCGGACACACTGGTTCTCTCGCCAGTTCCACTGCTTGAGCAGCAGTGCCCGGCTCCCTGTCACAAGGATCTGTGCAAGAGCAAGGGGAAGGAAAGCACAATGAATTTGAGTTCCATTCCCTTCAGGCCCTGTGTACAAAGCATGGAAATGCCAGTTGATGGGATGTGATTTAAAGCTCAGTCTCTTGGTGTTCCTCTGACTCGAACCCAGAGGGAGACAGATGGAAGCACCTCCACAGAGATCTCTGGAAGGACATGCAGAGCAGCCTTCAGCTTTCACTGGCTTTAATAGTAGACCTGACAGAACAGCAAACACATACCTCATCATCAGGACTAACAACAAACGCAGTGATGTCCTCCTCCTCATCCTGTGAAAACAAAAGGTAAAACCCCATGGCTAAACCACTCATGGAGGCTCTCAGAGGTCCTTTCTCTATGCACATCTGCTGATGCTGAGCACAGCCGCTCCCAGCTGCATTTAGGGACAACACAAGTAGCATCTCCCTGTGTTTAGAACCTCCTCATCCTCCCACCCTCTGCTTTAGATCAACAGCAGAGGAACACTCCAGGCATCTCTGAGAGCTCTCAGGGGCTTCACCATCAGCCATGAAGCCCGGACCCCCCCTCACCTGCTGGAGGCTCTGCAGCGCTCCCGTTTCCACCTCGATGATATTGAGCTTGTTCCCGCAGGGGCAGAACATGAACTTCCCATCTCGGTTTACCTGGAGGAATGGGAACGGGAAGCAGGAATGCCGGAGATCCGGGAGATGGGGTGTTCCCAGACCCGCCTCGGGTCGGGCATTACCTGGACTCTCCCTCCCTTGTAGAAGGGCTCGATCTTCCTCGACACGGCGTAGCTGCAAGGCACAGAGAGACCCGCGCAGGAACGCGGTTAAGCCCAAGCAGTGGCGGCCCGTTTAGCCCCAAGGCGATGAGGTACTGCCCCAGCACACACGTGCAGCCACAGCACCCCCAGCGCCCCGTGCCCGGCCCGAGGGCTCCGGTCCCTCCTCACTTGCTCTTGAAGCGCAGGGTGCTGGCGGCCGCCTCCTCCATGTCCAACACCACATGCGGACCGCTTCCGGTTGCTACGGGAGAAGAGCACCGTTTCCGGCGCACGCGAATGATGCAGCGGTAGGGACACCACGAGCGCCATGGCTGGTGTGGCACCCGGGACACCGGGTGTAAAGAACCGGTACCGCAACACCGGCCGGGCCAGAGCGGCCCCGCACCGCTCCCTGCTCTGCGACGTCCCGGTCCCAACCACGGCGAAAAACGGGCGGTTTATACAACAGAAACAACAGAGACAGGTTTTCAAGTAATCCACCGTTTATTGCACAGAACTACAGAACGGGATCATTTCAAAGTGCTTCTGCTGTGAATCCTCCATCACCGTCCGCTGCAGCACCGCTTGCTCTGCACGGCTATCATAAGCAGTGAGGAGATCCCTTGTGAAGGCGCAAGGAGCACATGGTACCGCTGTCCATCCAGGGAGGCAGAGCGCAGCCCCTGCACCAGGAGACAAAGCGATAAGAGCCGCTCCCCCAGCACATGAACGGGTACATCCCGGCACAGCCGTTATAGGAACATGGGTTTCACTCCCCGCACGTTGCTGCGGGCAGTAAGCTTCGTGTTCCCTTTGCTGTCGGCACAGTTATCAAACCAGGGGCCACAGGAGAACCCAGGTGATTTTCAGACTGCGCCTGGAGCTAACACGACCCCCAATGCGCCGCTCACCGAGACCGCACCCGGCACTAGCTCAGTAACACCATAACACACCCTAAAAGGCGCTGTTATAAGCCCTAAAAGCCCAGGATGGGGTAAAGCATCACATCTATCACAAACAGCACACACGCACACCACCAGGCACCAGCTCTAACACCATAACACACCCTAAAAGGTGCTGTTATAAGCCCAGGATGGGGTAAGGCATCACATCTATCACGAACTGCACACACGCACACCACCAGGCACCAGCTCTAACACCATAACACACCCTAAATAGCGCTGTTATAAGCCCTAAGAGCCCAGGATGGGGTAAAGCATCACATCTATCACATACACAGAACACACAACCCACCTACTGCGGCTCCCCCAAACTGAGCGCCCCACGCCTGCGCTCCCCCATATAGCCACCCCGCGGGCTCGCCGCCCCGGACCCTGTATAAGTGAGCCCCAAGCTCCTCTCTGCCCCGCGGGGTATTCCTTATTCAGTGCGCGGGGCCCGCACCGCCGGGCGGTGATCTCGCGAGACTTCCCAGACTATAACTACCCAGCGACGAGGCTGGGCGGCCTTCTACTCTGAGATCACGTGAGTAGGGGCATGATGGCGGCAGGGAGGGATGGTGCTGGTGCGGCCTGTAACGGATCCGTGTCCATCCGTGCGACCGGAGGAGCGGGGGACCCTGCCGGAGCGGCGGCGGTCACGTCCCCCCTTAACGCGCCCTTCTTTTGTCTAGCAAATGGCGGATGACGCCGGTGCTGCAGGAGGTGCGGGAGCGGCCCGAGGGGGCTTCCGCGGCGGCTTCGGGACCGGGCTGCGGGGCCGTGGGCGCGGCCGTGGACGGGGCCGAGGGAGAGGCCGTGGGGCTCGCGGGGGCAAGGCCGAAGATAAGGAAGTAAGTGTTTCCTGGGGGGGTGTGGTGGGGGTCCAGGGATGGGGTGGGTGGGAGGAGGCTGTATCTGCCCTGGGAGCTGGAGCTGGTTCCCCTGGGGTGCTGCTGGCAGCCGCCGGTGACCCTTTTCCATGGATTTCTTTAGTGGATCCCTGTCACCAAGCTTGGTCGCCTGGTCAAGGATATGAAGATCAAGTCTCTCGAGGAGATCTACCTCTTCTCACTTCCAATCAAGGTAAGCTTCCATGGGCACTGAAGTCGTGTTTAGTGGAACTTTAACCTGAGCCATAGAGCTGGCAGCAGCTGCTGAGCTTCCATTTAGGATGCTCAAGTGATGTGTGCTTGGGCTAATGACATGAATAGGCAGGAGCTATGGGCTGGTGTGGGCACTTGTTGTGAAGTGTGGTGGGGTTTGTCTTGTTCTGCCTTCTGTAGGGAGGCAGCACATTGCTCAAGTGCTGCTGTGATGGTTCTGCTCAGGGGTGGAAAAATAAAGCTTTATCTTGTATGGGACCGTGCAGCAGTTGAAGCCAGCTCATGCCTGTGAAACTTACTATACTTAAGTAACTTCCTTTAAAAGCATGTTTATTGTTGAGTGTGAATGTAGGAGCTTTGCAAGCTGTGTTGTTTACCAAGTGGGGCCTTGCATGATTCAGTGTCCAACTCTTGCAGGAGTCGGAGATCATCGATTTCTTCCTGGGGTCCTCTCTGAAGGATGAGGTTTTGAAGATCATGCCTGTCCAGAAGCAGACTCGTGCTGGTCAGCGCACCAGGTTTAAGGTGGACTTTTCTTTCTCTGGGGTTATGTATGTTGTCTGCTGCTCTTTTGGTATTGAGCTAACAAATCAGATACCTCTATTCTTTTCTGTAGTAACTACCAGATGTTCTGGTGTGAGGATCAATTTGAGTGGCTTAAGAAGTTGCAGTGTGTTCAGATGTTACTTGAAACAGTCACAGCACAAAATGAAGTTGTGCTTGCTCAGCAGTGTTTGCTCTTCAGGGGCTGTGGCCTTGGGTGTCATGAGGGAATGATGGTTGGGAGTTGTTGGGATTTTTGATCAGTAGGAGGCTATAGCATGGAATTGAATCCCAGTCCTTTGGCTTCAACTTTGGAAGAAAGATGAGCTCTTGGGGGCGGGGAGATGGGCTTCTTAAAGTGTGAGTTCTGCTGTGCAGGTGTCAGCATGTGGGGTTTGATTTGTGTCTGGGTGAGCTGTGACTGCTCCCTGCTGTGTGTGCAGCTCAGGTTATCCTTGCTGAGAGACCCTGCAGGTCTGAGCAGCTCAGCCACAACTGAGAACTTCTTTTTCCATCCCAGGCTTTTGTTGCTATTGGGGACTACAACGGCCATGTTGGTCTTGGTGTTAAGTGCTCTAAGGAAGTTGCCACTGCTATTCGTGGGGCCATCATCCTGGCTAAGCTATCCATCGTGCCTGTACGCCGGGGCTACTGGGGCAACAAGATCGGCAAACCCCACACCGTACCTTGCAAGGTGAGCAGGGCTCCCAGGCCTGGTCTTGGTGGTCAGTGTGTGTTTTGGGAGCCCTGACCTGGTGTGTCTGTGTAGGTCACTGGCCGGTGCGGATCTGTCTTGGTGCGTCTGATCCCGGCTCCCCGTGGCACAGGGATCGTGTCTGCGCCTGTCCCCAAGAAGCTGCTGATGATGGCTGGGATTGATGACTGCTACACCTCGGCCAGGGGCTGCACGGCCACCCTCGGCAACTTTGGTGAGCTTCAGGGCTTTGTGCTGCAGCTTAGCTGTGTGTATTGTCCTCTCTGTCACTGACAGGGATACAACATACTCATCTGTAGAGGTTAATCTGCACTGATTCAGTTTCTAGCAGTGAAGCACAAGGAAAGGCTGCTGCTGATACCTCTTACAATGCAGGTTCATCCTGCTGTAGCTGACCCTGAAGTTCTGTAAAAGTTAATTATAAGAAATTGTCTTTTCTTATGTACACTGATACTAAAAAATCTCCCAATCTGCGCGATTGCACTTGGTTGAAGTAGTGTAATTGTCGTATATGGTGAGAGAAAGAAACCCGAGTTGTGTGTGTGCATCAGAGAGACCCTGCTGTGGTCTCCCTGTTCCATGCTAAATTCTACACCTTTGGAGCAGTGGGGCTGGGCACTGGTGTGCTGGTTTCTGTGGCAGCAATAAGCATTGTTTGACTTCTGTCCATAGCTAAAGCCACCTTCGATGCCATCTCCAAGACCTACAGTTACCTGACTCCTGACCTCTGGAAAGAGACTGTGTTCACCAAGTCTCCTTACCAGGTGAGAGTGATTCTGCAATTCACAGCCCAGATCCTGCCCTTTAAAGCTCAGGTGCTGTCCCCAGAGCATTCATTTAAGCAGTAGAAGAGTGATGTTGCAGTCAAAGTTGACTGCCAGGTCATTTAATGGGTGAAGGGAATAGGAAAGCTTTGAGATACTGACTTTCATGTGAAGTACTCTCGGCCTCACACAGACAATTGTTGGGAAGGGATGTGGTGCTGTGAAACCCCTGAGTGTGTTTAAGGAAATAAAACACTTTTGATTGTTTCTTTGCAGGAGTTCACTGATCACCTGGCGAAGACCCACACCAGAGTGTCTGTGCAGAGAACCCAGGCAGCTGCTGTGGCAACCACTTAAGTGGGTTTGGGGCAAGACAATAAAGTGATCAGTGAACAAGAGATTGCAACTGGTTTAATGGGATGGTGACTGTTTTGAGTGGATGGATCTGCTGGGGTTTCGGGCAGGTTCATGTCTGCAGGCCAGAGCCTGAATATCTGTTGAATTTAAATACTGTATCAGGTTCTGCTTATCCTTGTTCATCATGTTAGTATGTAAATGGGGTCTAGAGCAAGCCTTGCTGTCCTACAGCATGTGCTCATCACCTTAATTAGAGAGGTGGGGAGAGATCCAGTGGGATATCCCAGGTAAGGCAGCCAGGTGGTGACCATGCTTTAGGCAATGGTCATGATCAGCTGCAATGCAAAGATGCTGCCATTTCAGCAGAGCTGAACACAGGAGGAGTTCTCTTAAGGGTTTTCAGATCCCTTCAAAGAATGAGTCCAGACTGCAGCTGTACGGCAGATGGGCTGTCTGCACATTTATTGTAGAGGTCAACAGCATCAGAGCTGAAAGATGCAGCATGCAGAATCAGGTACAAGCACCACAGAGGGACCTGTGAACCATTCACACCTACTCAGAGGCACTGGCTTGTGCTTTCCTCTCTTCCATCATCCTCTGCTTCTGCTTCATCAGGCAAGTCCTTGCGTTTCCATGGACACCAAGATCACCATCTAAAAAGAAAGTCAATGTTTGAAGCGTAGCTCTCTGGTCCTGTTTGGGATGCAGCTCAACATATTGTTGCTGTACTCACATCTGTCCTGGTAGGCTTTGGTAACCTGTGCCAGCAGCTCTACTTCCTTGGCACAGTTCTGGAACTGGTTGGGTCCCTCCCTATGCTTACATGCACCAAGCCTTTCCCGGACTATCTCCACGATTTCCTGATCAACCATCCTGTGGGAAAGATAGAGGTGAATCCTACCCCACCTAAGATGTGACAGAATAGCCAACGGGGAATCCTTGTGGGAGCTCAGGTGTAGGAATCAGACAGCATGGGAGGATGTGTGTTCATGTCTCGTGGCAGCTGCAGGAGACAACAGCACTATGAAAGGGGTGCTCTATAAGGGAGTGAGTAGGAGATGCTGTCAACACCCAGAATCCATGACAATGCTATGAAGGGCTGCAGCTCCCAGAGGTGACAACCAGAACACTGACAGCTGTACCTGTCCCTCCTCCACTGTGCTTCGGCCTCAAAGTAGCAGAGGTAGTCTCCCTCCAGACACTCGCTCAGGTCAGGCACACGGCGGAACTTCTGATGGTAATAGTAGTACTTGTTCTTGGCCTGCTGGCGCTCGATCCACTCTGCAGCAACAGCCCCACTGTCAGACACCCCTGACCCACAGCCGGAGAGGGGCAGCATGGCCCCAGTGCCTGCCAAAGCTTCACTGCTTGGTGCTGCTGCTGCCTTCCCAAGCCCCAGGTTGGTGCTCCCTGTCCCTGCTGTGTTCTTGTCCATGTCCCTGTGTCTGACCCTCTGTACATGCTGTGCTCTAATGTGTTCCACATCCCTGTTTCTCTGAACCTGCTGTGTCCTATGTCCCTGTGTGCATGCTGTTACAGGTATACCACATCCCTATGTCTGATGTGTCCCATGTCCCAGTGTCCATCCTGTATTGTGTCCTACCTCTCTCTGTCCATGCTGTCCTTGTATTCCAAGTCTGTGCCTGTCTGTGCTGTATCTGTCTGTGCCCTCTATCCCTGTGTCTGTCCCTCTGTACCTGCTGTGTCCCGGTCTATCCCACTCCCTGTATCTGTCCCTGCTGTATCCTTGTCTGTGTCCCGGTCTATCCCATCTCCCTGTATCTCTCCCTGCTGTATCCTTGTCTGTGTCCCGGTCTATCCCATCTCCCTGTATCTCTCCCTGCTGTATCCTTGTCTGTGTC